>VWYK01105753.1:109914-148576 GCA_013399775.1 Semnornis frantzii | reverse complement strand
GACTAAACACAGTAAGTTTAAGAGCAAGTAGCACTATTTGTCCTTTTGTCAAGTTAAGATAATTCCACTGTGGTATTAAACTAAATAGTTTGTTGATGACAAGATTCACAATACAGCTTTATCTTTTTATTCCTAATAATATCCTCCTGTAAATAGTAAAAAATAATATGAAACTACATATATTTACTTTAGCCTGTGTGCAAAGAGTTAATTTTTCGCTACTTCAGCAATGCAAAGACTTTACTACAAAATTATTAAGTGACTTGGTCAATTGCCAGTCCTCAAAATGACACATGCAAAACACTCCCAAGTGTTGAAGATACCGGCTCCCTGGACCAGCCACAGACCACTCAAGGCCTCACATGTCAAAGAAGAGAGCAGATAAAGGCATGCAGCCACAGTGAGGTGCAACTATTTCAGGCCAGAGGCACAACAATAAGTATAAAGTGTAATGCACGTGTGTAAGTGATCTACAACGTCTCCTATCACTAATTCCAGTGTGCCAGCACACACCACACAGCCATACATAGTAAGATAAAGAAACAGACATGAATTCCAGCAAGATGGCAGAGTGAAACACAGTGTATGCACATATATGATGAGAAACGTAAAGAGAGAGGTTTGCTTCTTGGTTGACAATTGCAACACGGGGATTCAGTTTTTCACTTCTGTTAGTACCTACCAAGAGTGCTAAAAGATTTCACCTCTCCAGGTAAAAATCTCTCATGTGATGTATTTTGGAAAGACAGATGTATTTGCAAAATTCTACCTGAAACATTTGTGTTTCTTTTGATTAGCAAGCTAGAAAGATACTTCTGAGGATTCAAACAGTCTGCTCATCCTTAAGGCTTGACTTGGTGAGGTCAAGATAAGCAGCTGAGTTATTCACAGAGAGACCAAAAAAAGCCAGAATTGAGGTATGGTGAACTAAAAAAAATCTGGTAAAGACACAGAGCATAAATATTTTTATGATGTCAATATTAATTATGTTTAGAATAAACATATATTAAAATACAAACCCTACAGGTACCACACAATACATTTCAAACCCAAATGCTTACTTTAACTAACTGGAACAAAATAAAAATAAATAATGGTGTCTAAGGAGAACTGGAGCACAGTAACTAGCTCCAGCACAAGCTGCTCCTCATAACTGGGCTGCAGCTCCTACCCGGTACCACTTCCTCACTAGGGAACCATGGCATGAAAGGAACAGAAAAGAAGAAAACGGAACACCATAAAAACATTTGTTTGTTCTTTTTAAATAACTTTTTTCATATTTGCCAAAATTTTATATTAAAAAATTGTTACTCTTTAATTAAAATTCTTCACTATGTATTGCCAATACCAGAACCCCACTGGAGCATCTTTGGTATGTGTACTGACTATTATTCTCCTAAGAAAACAAAGCTTTTTGGCATACAGTTTGTCTTAGATGATACCATTTTAAGGTTGAAATTTAAAAGATGTTGGTTGATATCAACCAGATCAGAGAGGGAAAGAGAGAGGGAGAAATGAAGAAATCTCCCTGATGTCCTTAAACCAGCTGGCTGAGTCAGATGGAGAGGGTGCACATGCTCTGATACATGCTCTTTTTACTTGTAAAAGCTCCCTGAGGGGAAGGCTGTATTAAGTCACACAGGAGATTCCTCAAACATAAGGAAACCTTCAAAAACTCAGGAACACAACACCAATTTACAAGAAATCACACAGTACTATTTCCACTTTCCACAGAGTAACTTATGCATTGCTAGAGGCAAGCAAGCAAAAATAATTCATGACTCACTGACTCTCACATCTTTGCAAAGTAATGATGGTCAGATTACAACCCAGTATCAAACTATTTACAGCTTCAGAATGGTATTTCAAACTGACCAAAACCACACAAAGAGGCAACGCACTCCGGGAAGCACTACTTGGTGTGCTCAGCAATGCCTCACATGGGGAGTGCTGACCCCCCACACTAGTTTCAGGTTGTAGGCTGGCAGATCCGAGAGCCTAAGGCGGCAGGATCTGCATTGCTTGGGCCACCACAGTTTTCTACAGATAAACCACCTGCTAAGACTGAGTTTAAGTTTTCATTTAAAATTCAATTTAAAATTTTGGCAAGCTATACCAAAATTTGATTCGAGCCACTATAATAATTTCAGACAAATGAAATATTCAAGGAATACATTAAGTTTTAAAGAAAGCTAAACCACTGATCGAATTGCTGGAAATCAGACAGAGCTCAAAGAGCTTTATGGTCTTACAGTGGCACTGAAATTATTTTTAATACCCCAACTAGTTTGTATGCAGCTAGCTTCAGTACTTGGAATACACCCCATACATTCAAGGATGATAAGTTTATCTGCCAATTATAGAACAAGAAACCCCCACTAAATCTGAAATACCAAAACTCAAAATCAGTTCATTTAACTACTTTCAAAATAGTAACTTTTCCCTGATTCGAATACAGAAGTTTTTGAAAGTGGTTCCTCTTTACCCAGCACACTGACAGTAAAAACAAGTGATGATCTTGTGCATTAGATACCTGCTTTCATCTAACTGTTTAACACAGTAAATAAGTGGCATGCTATTCATCAACTCTTAAATTCCCAAAAAGTCATGAAAACATAAATCATTTGTACAAATGGAGCCTAAGTTGGTGCTTTAACAAAAGCAAAGCAATAAATCAGCCTGATTAGCAAAAGAAACACTAGTTGTACTACAACTCAATACTAGTGACAAATCAAACATTTTAGGAGATTGCAGCACAGTTATTTTCTTAACCAAGTCTGATTTCTCTAAATGCAAACCAAAATGACAATCAATTACTTGAAACAACAGCTTCTGCATGTTGATTAAATTGCATTTACTTTGATCCACCCTGGGCCTAGCAGACATTTCTTCTAGTATCATCTAGTCAAAGGTGCAAATTAAGGCTTGAAAGATCTCCTTAAAGCAACATCTATAATAAGCCTTGATATTCAAAAAGCAGTCCAATACTTTCAGAAGAAAAGAGTGTAAGTAAGGTTGCAATGGCATGCAGCCACACAGTCTGTTTCTGGATGCAAGTCATGGGAAACCCAACCAAGGAAAACTCTAGCAGGACATACCCATATCCTGAAGTGGCTGGTGCTCCTTCAGAGGTAAAACAGCAAGCACCAAAGAAGTGATTAAGAAGCTTTAACTACTCTGATCTAACCACCATGTAACAGACCAGAAGCTCTCAAACGTTGGTATTCTGGGACACTTAACTTCTACACTGCTGAATGCAAGAATATCATCTGTATAGTGACAGCTTCTCTCACAATTACTTGTAAAGTGATGGCACTGGGGTTCCAACTGTGAATAAGACCCCCAATACCATTATAGATAAAGGCAGATTCTGCTGACAGAACTGGCCCAGTGAAGTAAACAGGGCAGCAAGAGGAGTAATGGGAGGCAATGGACACCTTGCATCACACACAGATAAACGCCTTGTGTACCAAGGCTGAATCTGCTTCTCAGGTCAGGCTGAAGCTCTCCAAACTGCAGCACTGAGCACTGCTGACAAACACACATTTAAGCTCTTTGATGTATGAGCAGCTAATCTCTAAGCATCCAATACACTGGGCAGGCTCAGAGGCTACACAGAACCAGAAGGCGGCCCTCACAGAGTGCATCGCTGCCCTCCTGAGAGGTGACAGCACAGCTATGTGCCACAAATCCATTGATCATGCAATAAGAGGGCTCTCATTGGGTTTCATGTTGAAAAAGAGAAATTTGTAATATCCATTCATCCTTATGCCTGGAGAAAATAAATCAGCACTTTAAGAAAAATAGCAAGCACTAAACAATGTGCAATATAGCTGCAAACTGCATTCTGAAGTTCTCAGGTGATAGAATCGCCCCTTCTCTTGTTCTGACAAAGTACTTGTTTCCTAAATAAACTTTAACATATGTCAGATTGTCAAATATCCACAATTTATAAGCCTGATCTATTTTGCCACAGTCAATTTTGCAGCAGCAGGAGAAAATAAGGCAGCAACTGCCACAAGTTGCTTATCATAATCTATCTGCAGTTATTTTTGTATTCAGGAGACATCCAAAATTTGTCTTTTTTTATTTCATTTCTACAGTTCACATGCAGCAGTGCCACACATGCTTACACTTCTGCAGGCAAGAATTCCCCAAAAGTTCACTTCTGCTACCATAAAATTGCAACTCACTGATAATTAACTTTTGCATCTCATCCACAAAGACTCTTTACAGTCCCTCCTTTGTATTCTTTCTGGAACACCAGTAGGAAACACTGATTAGACCAAAAGGACTGATTGTAACTAGAAACAATATCAGAAGAAAAATAAAGCCATCCCCATTTGTAAGGTACCAAATAAGGAATCAATAAAAATACAAAATATCCACATTATAAAAAAATAATCTCAGAAATCTCCTTCTGAATTTAGGTTTCATTGTCATACATACTTCAAAATGTGAAGGACCCTGAAAGATCAATACAGTCTATAAGATACTAAGGTGCAGAAATCGATACTTTTTATTTTTCTTTAAATATAGTAAATAGTAAGGCAGCAACCATTGAGATAAATCAAATGAACATTCATGCAGCAAACAAAGCAGGTTGTAAATCAGGTATTTCTAAACCTCTAGTATCTTCAAATCAAGAATTTGTTGAAAAATTATGCACGACAAACTATTTTCTAGTGGGCATTCAAGTTTTTTCTCAGTTCAAGTAAAAACTTCTGTTAAAAGAAATGTTATCCCTAAGGATTCCTCTCTGGGCTTTTTCCCTTCCTATTTTTTAATTTTTAAAAAGCTTTCTGAAAATTCACTTTGCATTGAGTATCACTGGTTGAGGATGCCAAAGGAAGAGAGCAGAAGCCTTTGATCAGCAGATACAACCCTTTTGCTAGTTTTGAAAGGATTTTACTTACAGTAATTAAAAAAAAAAAAAAATCTTTAGATCATAGCACCAAAGTCTCATTTCAATCATTCCTAGTTGGGAGACATTGGGGATTCACTTTCTGCCAAGTCATTCCTTCTGTGGAGAAACTGAGCTCAGACACTGGAGTCCCTCAGCAGAATGTGCATAAAAGGATCCAGCTGATGGGATTGGCATCTAATTGCTGCTCTGGCTACATCAACTTGCTGTCAGATTCACTTTTATTCAGTTCAGTGTGCCTGAGAAATTTCCAAACAAGGCAGAATGAATCTGCCAAACCCTGATGTACATCCACACCACAAGGACACTTACTGAACTGTTTCTAAGAATGGGACACCATTTAGGAGAGCTAAGAAAACAACTCATTAGAGCACCAGAAGAAAATTCTTTTCTTCTAGGACACTGCTGTGCCATGTAATAGAAAATGTTATTAAACAAAAATGACAGACTGCAAACAAACACAGATAATTTACTGAGCAAAAATACCTTGCAGTTCAGAGAGAAAATAAATAACCATATGTGGACAACTAACATGCCAAAAGGGCAGGGGGCTTGCCGCCCCACAAAAGGAAGCAGCAAATGCAGACAGACTGTTACTGATTATGTTTTGATTTTAGTAAAAGAAATTTAAAATAATCCAAAATTGAGGATGTAATTGCCAAAAGGAAGAAACAAGTAACACAGAAAAAGAATAATCAAGACTGCAGAAAAGGAGATTATCAAAGACACCTGCTATCACAAGAATAGAAATGAGATCTTTAGAAGCCCTGAAGAGCTCCTTATGGAAAAGAAACATGAAAAGTTAGAAAAAAAAGAAGGAAGTGATCATTACTGATTTGATCATTTTGGCACATGAACAGCAAGGTACTNCTGGGGGGTGGTCCTGTACACATCTTGCACATGCCACAACAAACGCATTCCCCATCAATGACACCTGTATACAAAGCCCTACAACCTGTTGGCTGTGTCAGCTGCATCACTCACACTTCACAGCTACGGTGCTCCAGGAACAGACACCGGGGTATAAACATCCCTGTGAGACTAATGCATCATCTTCTAAACGATTTCCACCAACTGCACTGTTGATGACTCCAGCCCCAAGACAGCAGGCTTTTTTTATTTGAAGCAGAAAATGCACTGTTAAAGCAAAGTACGAATTCTCTGTTCTGACCAGAAAGCTGTTCATTCCATCCTTCTCCCTTGCCCATTCACACTAAAGAGTACTTCAGATGTCTCTCTAGAAAATTACATCCCCAGAACATGAGTTGATCAAACATACTGAATACACTACTGACTTCCACAAATTAAACAGGTATCTCTAAAACCTTAACAGTTCCTGTAACATTTTTACTTATAGAACTTTAAATTCCCATAGAAGGAGGATGCTGTTTCACATCTGAATGCACTCCTATAGCTGTCTGAGATACAGTATAAACAGCAGTTCAAAACACATAGACATTCTATACATTTCTGCTCATTCACAAGATGATCAAAACCAGCCAGAAGTTCTAAAGGAGAGGGCTTTAATTTTGTTCATTCACTCCCTGCATTGACTGACTCCTTGAGTTCATGCAGAACTCCCAGAGCCTTTGGAAAAGCAGAAAAGTCCGCTGGGTAGGAATGGAAAGGATGCACATTATTTTAATAACCAGAAACTACGTGTGAGAGACCTTTAGAGTTTTATTTTTAGCACGACATAACTGTTGGTAGAAAGACTGCATCTTAACACTGAGAGGAATGCAATGGGAAATTTATTTTAAGCATGCAGTTCTAGTAGGTCATAAACACTGTATCATTATCCTCCTTGGACAGTAATTGGCAATAAGAATACATGATTTTCTTTCAGTTTGTTTCATTGATTAGTTGTGAGGAAAGAAATGCAGCATCCAACATACTGTTTATTTAATATTCAGCTTTCTTGAACTCTTCTTCTTATGCAAAGCACAACTGCTGGTGATCAATTATTTTAGCAATCATAGTTCAAGCTGAAATTTTACAGTCTGTAAACACGTTATCATGACCACCACATTATGCATCTGAAAAATTTCAGTTGCAGCAACCCATACAAATGAACACACTGCATTAGGCTTACAGTAAAATCCTCTTCTGGCTAGATGGACAAGGTGAGGTTGTTTTTTCTGACAGTGAAATAAATGAAGCACACACACACATACTAAGCATTTTTTAATGTGGTGTACAAATGCACACATTAATACACCAGAACACTCACTTGCTTTAAATATTAAAAATGAAAATGAAATGTATTTGTTCCTCTATCTAATAAGAATTTGTTTTAAAGTAGATTTTATTATTTTATAATAAAATTATCAGATAAGACAGGAGTCAAAGTCAAGCTACTGACATTTTTGTAGGAAAACTCCCTGTAAACTTCATCAGGCTGACAACAAGGAGAACTAAGTTTTCCCAAAGCAACCAGTAGATCTGTGGGAACAATCTACAACACCCTCATACTCAGTGGGTGGCCTAATAGATCCTGAAATATAAGTCTATGATTAAATAAAAAATTTGCAAAATTCAGTTTAGACTTTTTATGAGAACATTTAATGCACATCTAGTTAGAGTATAACATATACTACATTATATTTCACTAATAAACCATAACTTTTCGAATCAACATTGCATGAAAATGCTTAGCAAATAGTTTAACATTTAAATAAAAGGCTAAACAGGGAAAAATCAGGCCTGTTGCTGAAGGGTGACAGCAAATGGAGGTAAGGCTGAGGGTTATATTTGAGTTCATTTGATACAGCTTGACCCACAAGACTACAGATTCACAGAATGTTAGGGGTTGGAAGGGATCTCAAAAGGTATCTAGTCCAACTGTTCTACCACAGCAGGATCACCTAGAACAGATCACACAGGAACGCATCCAAGCGGGTTTTGAACATCTCCAGAGATGAGGACTCCACAACCTGCCTGGGCAGCCTGTGTTCCGTCACCCTCACAGTGATAAAACTTTTCCTCATGTTTCCATCGAACTTTCCATGCCTCAGCTTCCACCCACCCTTGCCCTGTCATTGGGCATCACCAAGAAGAGCCTGACTCCAGATAGGCCGTGTCCAAGAGTGCAGAGAACCAATCCCATGACAAGGCCACTATCATGTTTGGGAGCTTACGGACACTGAGGGAGTTCTTAATCACTGCAGAAAGGCAGATCTTCTGTCACCTTCAAAAAAAGGGAGAGCAATAGAGGCTATTACCCCAGCTTCAGCAAGGCCTGACACTACCTGCCACTATATTCATATACCCAGTCCAGTGTGTTGCCATCTGCATGAGAGACTGCCAAAAAGGCAGAAACCTGGCTGCATGATTTGGCTCCATTGGCAATGGTTAATGGTTTCTTCAGTTACTGACCTAGAGGGCAATGACATGTAGGATACTGCAGCCATCTATCCTGGGACCTGGTCTATTCTCTGGTCCCTATCAGTGACTCAAGAGAACACCAAGGAACACGCTCTCATCAAGCTTGCAGGTAACACTTGGTTTATTGGTAGCTAGCAGCCATGCTTCAGGGCAAGCCTGCCGTCCAGAGGGACCAGCAACCTGCTGTGACTCAAGGAGGAGAAGCACAGAGTCCTGTTCCAGGGAGGGACAGGCTCTTGCATCGCCCAGGGCTGGGACCCATAGCCAGGGAGCAGCTCTGCTAAGAAGAGTCTGCAGGTTTCTGCGGGCAGCAAGCTGAGCATCAGCCAGTGGTATTTCATATCTGCTGTACTTCTTGATCTTACAATGGTTTATTCTGTCAGTTGACTGCCTTTGGAATATTTTGACTTTGAAACTTTAATAACATTATTTCAGTACTACTTTTATAAAATACAGTAGCTCTGGCAGAAAGTGTAGTGTCAGCATGTCCACATCCAGTAGACAGAGCTAGCTGTGGAGGTTTTACTGCCAAAATGTGCACTCTGTTTGGAGAAAGCCAGTGCAGAGCCTTCAGCAAAGTAACTGAAATCTGTGATTCCTGTGTCCATTAAGCCACACAATTGTGTCCAATTAAGACACAATTGGAACTTTAATGGAGACATTCTACAATCCGTGCTGCAAAAGTAAATACTACGTGCATGGAAAAAGTGCCACATGGTGACTGCAGTGAACATCAATGCTCATTTGCCAAAGGAGTTCCTCCAATTCGTATTTAACTCTGGTTCCTTATCAAGCATCTTAAAAATCAAGCAATTCCAAAGTCCTATAAATAAGTGACTATTTGAATCTTCATTAGTACAGTGCTTAAAAACATGCAAACCCTCGTTAATGTATTTCTGCACGCAAAAATCCAAATGCCCTGGAGAGAGACGCATGCTCAGACACAGTCAGAATTGGGCACACTGCTACAAATCTACTGGGGGAACTGAATGCTGGGCATATGTAACAGGCAATTTGTGAAGACATTAATTGCTATTTCTAACCCAAACCAGAGCAAAGCTATCCAAGAAACATGTTCACATAAACATGTTTGTTTTTTTAATATACATATGGATATATGCACATACACACTTTGAAATAGTTCATAGGAGAAGCACATTTCAAAAGCATGAAAAATAAAGTGTACGGGGGACATAAAAAGCCCTGCAAGCCCCACTGAAACCAATGCCCTGCTCCTCAGTTATATTCTGCTGAGAACAGAACAGTAGCTGCACGAAGAGAAAGTTAAATCATCAGCATCTGGAGGTAAAATAAAGAGGCAATAAACATTACCATGAATGTCTTCCTAAGTTTGAACACCTTCAACCTAACCCATCTGGCTAATATTCCAAGAGTAAATGTTCATTACACAATTGTTCTGAACTAAGTGACATGTTTTAGTTGTACGAGCACAAGACTTCTAATATTTATACAGATAAAAGTCAAGTTCAGAGTTGTTAAAAGGTATTCTCCTAAAAACTACAGTTTAAACCACAACCTGAGGTTAATGTAGATTTAATTTGGCAAGGTGATGTTTACAGTGTTTCTAGAATTTTGACGTGCCTGCAAAATTAATCTCTTTTCTTTAAATATCCACTTAGAGTAAAATCTGCTCCCACAGTAAAACATAAATCTTTTTTTTTTTTTTTAATATCATAAACATTCATAAATAAAGGTTTCAGAAAAGAACCTATGACATGTAGCTGAGCAACACTGGGCAGACCACAATAGCCTGATATAAGGATCACTTTGGAAGAATAACGGTCAATTAAAGCACACACTTAGACTATTAGCTGAAAAGTTGGCATATACCATCATTCAATTCCCAGTGCTCTTCAGCAGAAATCCTCTTAACTAAGCCTGTACAATCAGAACATCTACTGCTTAAACAATCACAAAGAAAAGGAAACCATTTCGCCTTTCGTAGTCTCACTGCAAATTTCTGGGCTCCTTACACTTTAAGGAAATTACAATAAAAAACAAAAGCAATGTTTCTTTGAGAGTGTTTCCACAGAGACTGTGGTTGTACATCTTTAAAAAGCCCAGGTACATACATAGACAATATGCAAAACATCAGTGTCACTCATTAAAAAAACTCACACTATTTTACTGGTCTATATACTTCTATCTCCATATAGACTATACATTTAACTAGGCTATATCTAAATTCTTTCTGCATAGCACTTCTAAAACACAACTTATTCCATCCATCCATAGAATTGAAGTTCTTATCTAGACTTCCATTATCTTATGCCTGTGCTTATGGTGGTCCTGGCAAAAGAAAACTTGCTCCACTCAGATCCACTTGGGATCCTTCTGAAACGATCATTATCTTTTGTCTTGCCACAGATCCTTTCACTCCTTCACCAGCTTCACTTTCTAATACCTCGCACTCACCAGGTTTCTCTTTTAAAAAAGACAAGAAGAGCCTTTGCACTTATCACTGATTTGGTACAAAAGAGCTAACTTCAGCTACCTCCAAAGGGCTAATGATACACTTGATAGTTTTTCAAATGAGCACCAGCATGCTTTCTCACATAGTGCTCCTTATAAGACGTACTCCCAAATTTACCAGCCTCCTTTGAATCTCTTTTCAAAAGCCTCCTTCTCCATGCCAGCAACAAAAACTGTTCAGTAGCTCCAGGTGAATTTTCCTTCCATGAATATATATAATGGCCTTCTGAATTTTAGTGTTACCATGTTCTGAGGCAAAAAACTCTGCAGGAATATTCTAGGAAAAAACATCTTAACTGTGTTTATTTTGGACACTGCTTTCTAGTTTCACTTGATGCCTTTAGCTTTTGCATTAGAGTAACAAGAAGCACTCCCTGATTACTTTTATCCTAACACTCTCAATTTTATAAGACTCTCCCATCACTGACTCAGTTGTTGCTGGGTTCCTCCCACCCAAACTGGAGACTACTGTCTGTTTAGCAAAACTCTTCCACTGCCAATTCTGACTGGAGAAATAACCTTACCTGTGAACCCAAGCAGACACTTCACTAAGTTTCTAGACTTAAACAGAGGTAAGCTTGTTTTCTCATTTAGCAGCACAGGTTTCTGAAATTGTTCTACCTCAAGGACATAAGATGCTGAGTCCAGTACACAAACAAAGGTGTCAGCACTACTAATTTCTGCTGCCAGGCAAAGAGAGATGCTCTGTATCGCCCAAGGCAGCAGAAGGGAAAGGACAATGAGGGATACTGAAGACTGTCAAATCCTCCCTCGGCTGCTATGGTTATTCAGTCTCCACGTTTTGTCTTACTACCATGAAGAAAGAATTAGATTTTCTCTCAAGGGCTGAACTTTACTGAGGATGACAAGGTAACTGTGACGAACCAGAAACCTGCAGGGAAGTCACAGACCTGGTTCCTGCACGCTCCAGTAGCCGCTCTAATGCAGCTGTTGTTAAAGCCAAATCTGCTTCCTGGTCCAGTGCCTTACTCTGCAAAAGCAGGAGAAAAAGCAAAGTTCCTGCTATATGCAGCAAAAGGGAGTGGCTGTGAAGTTCAACATGCAGGCCTCCATCGATTCACTATATGAGCAACTTCCACATGATCCCAGTAGCATGTCCTAATAAATTCATATTTTAAGTCAGAAAATCCATTTTTGGTACAGATTTGAAGTTGACCAAGACAGAAATTAATGAGATTTCTAGCACTGCTTTGCTTTCTTTGAGTGTGAATCTATAAGAACTCTAGTAAACACACTAAAAGGTTTTATAGTTTCACTGCTTTATGGTTAAATAATTTTATTTCTTTCCTGAGATGTTTCTCATCTCTTTAAAGAACTACTGCCTACTGAGTCACAGATATTTGCAAAGCCCTAGCCACACTCAACCACTGTTGTTTTTCAGTCTCCAGAAAGAACAAGATCATCATTAACTATAGCATCAAGAAAAATAAAACCCATTCTGCCTCGCTAAGTTAACATTGCACATCCAGTAAAAATAATAATTTCAGAAATTATAAAATAATTCAAACAATTTTATCTTTTGATGTTTTCCACAGTTACTACACTTAGCCATTTTTTCATGTTTCTCTTAACAAGACTTGCATGAGATGACCTAGTTTATTTGCACTCCTCCCAAACTGTGAAGTAGAATGTGTTAACATAAACCAAATGGTCCCAGTCATTTTGAAACAAGCCTCTCCTCTGCCAGCTACTCATCCTCTGCCACCTCTGTCTACTGCCTTGATGCTTCCCAGCCATTTTTCCTCTTAGGCCTTTGCTGCGATTTCATTTGCTCTCAAATCTTGCCACTCCAAATGCTAGTATCTCCCTGCCCCCGGGTGGCTAGTGCCACTTTTTCCTCCCTTTCAGGCCAAGTCTTGCAACCCCAAGCAGTTGAGTTCAGCCTTACAAGTGCTTGTTCCTTACCTCTAAGGATGCCAAACATTATGATTGAGAATCAGTAGTTAGAAGCCCAGTGAAGCCAAGTGCTGCTCATAAGCACATGGTGGCTGGCTCTGCCTGCTATTTAAATGAACAGGGTTTGCCCCTGAGCTGTGTAAGCGGCCAGTGAATACAGCCCAGCAGACACCATGGGGTAACACCACCACTTCTCATCACACACCTGTACGGAGCAATTGAATATCTTGGCCACAGGAGAAAAACCAGCTTGGATTTAGTGCCAAAACAGAAGTGAGGTCAACATATTACCTATCCCACTGCTAAACAGGAAAGTGAGAGTACTTCATATCCTGATCCAGTGAAGGTGTCAGTGCCATCCCTGTCATACAGTATTACTCAGGTTACTATTTTCATCTCTGCTAAAGCAGTATCCATGGAAAGATAACAGCCCCAAAATTGCATAATATAACATGACGGGGGGGAAGAACTTAAAATGAAACAAAGAAGTAACAGCAGTGAGGAAAAGGCCTATAAAGCTTTGGTACTGATGTGACTTTGTTCAGAACAAAAATAATATTAAACAATCTTGCAATATGCTGCCTAAAGCAAGCTGTTCTTAGTTTCCTCTGGTTTAATGAGTACTCATTTCCTCACTCCAGAGGCAAACCTACAAGTGCCACAGGCCATACAGGAACAAACAAGTGCCAGTGGTAGTTAGGAGGAGAATATGCAGTGAACACTCACCAATCATTAAGTGCAAGCCTGAAGGATAGGCTGCAAACTGCCAACAGGGGATCAGCGAGGAAATCATACAGTGACGCAAGAGCTCGTCCTTCACACAAAACAACATTTCTCTAAAATTACCTTAACTGTTAAAAGTTCACAGCAGAAAACATCATGGGGTTTGTTTCTTTATTAAACTTTCTCTCACTTATCCTGAAGTTTAACAGAAGTTGTTTCAGCTGCTCTGAAGCTTCGGAGGACACCAGATAACCCCCATAAGCCTCTAGTCCTAGAGCCTGACTACCACCATGCTGAGAACACAAAGGAACAAGGATCTAGCATACAGGACCAACTGGTTGTGGTTGTAAAATACATCTCGCCCAGCACCCTCACAAGTGATACATCAAATGCAGAGAAGTAGATTGGGCCAGCATAAGCCTGGAAGGACAAATTTCAACATGCTTTTTCCTTTCATATCTTGACTGAATGGCTTTAGAAGAATACCAGAGAAATACAATGTTTTAGTGCAGAACTGGCTACCAGAGACTGTTTCTCCTCATACTTTGTGCTGCAATAATTTTAAATTCTTACAATGCCAAATACTGTTTCTCATATTGCAAAGGGCTTGTTTTTGCCACAAATGGGAGCTTCTTTATGTTCTCTCACAACCACACTGAGAACTCCAGCTGAACCAGGTCAAGAGCTCTTTCCACTGATGGTGAAATACCTCAGCAATCTCCCACACAAGGCAAAGAGGAGATGGTACAGAACTATCTTTCAAGATTGAATTTGTAAAAAAAAGCCCAAAAGGAGCAGCTGCGATGTGGCACAGGTCAATTTCCATCAGACGCTAGCTCTCCTCCAAAGGCAGCATGTCATGCTATTGCTGATTTCTTGGAAATAACGACACTGAAAAAGTGCATTGCCAACTCACTCGTTACCATGAACCTGGAGCCCTGGCCTAAGTCTAGTTTTGTTTGGCGTTTTAGGTACTTTGGGTAACTAATCAAATCTTCAGATCAGACTGAAATCGATATAGAGAATGCAGATGAGATTATCCATTTGGTCACCTAGTAAGAATAACTGTTGCAAGAAGCCTGAGCTGTAGAAATCAGGGGTTCTTAAATACCTGCTCTATGAAACTACAGCTGTCTACAGCTGTTGCTCAAGGTAGCAAGAAAAAAAATACCAAAATTCATCTACTGCAACTCAAAGTTTACAATTTACAGGAACACGAAAGCTCAATTAAATGCAACAGAAAGTCATCGCTGGTCAAGAATGAACACATCCTGTCTCATATAATACGCTGTGGCACAAGACAGCCCAGAACTTGAAATCACAAGCAAGGAAAACTAATTCAGTTTCCTGCACACAAACACAATGCTGCACATGCTGGGCTAAACAATTCAAAGATTCGGAGTCTGAACCATACTTCTCCAACCACTGTTCTTAACTCATTGGGTAAACTGACACCACACCACCCTCTCAAGTCATAACTGAAAATTAGAATTCACAAGATGACGCTATAGGAAGAGAAATCTGGCCTCAATCAGTACTGAATTCTCAATGAGCAAGAAAGTAAAAAAAGAAGGTAAATTTCATTCTGAATTTAGCACAAATAACTGCAACCAGTCAACATGGCCTCCTGAGATTTCATTTTCATTGCCAGGACAAAAATATTTCCTAAATTAAATAAAAAAAACAAAAAGAGGAACACTCTAATGAACAAGAGTTCAAACTGTAATGGCAGGTAACCAGGATAACACAAGATCACATTGCAGGCTCTGAGTCCACACCAATTTCCATGCAGCTTGCTCCCCACTTTATAGGGAATGGGCACGAAAAGCCACTTGGCCTTTACACAGAGGTGTAACTTCAATCGTGTTCTCTGAAGCATTACATTTGTAACATGCCTAGGTCTGAAGCTACACACATAGATGAAAAACATGCTATGATTAACACATATCTCAAATAGAGAGCACCAGAAATTCTCTCCCACAAAGACAAATGCTTATTTTAATCTCCAGTAGTTGAAGCATGGTACTACAACTGCAACATTTAACTGATTGGAGGCTGCTGCTGAATAACGCAACACATTTGCTTCCAAACAGCTTTACAGTTTTTGCCTTAAAATTGAACTATTTTGTCCAGCTCAAGGAAGATGAAGACAAGAAAACCTCCAAAAGATCAGACAAAAAAATGCCACCCCAGCTTTCTCTCTTCAGAGCAAACTCCCGAAGTGCTCCTCTACAGTAGGATCTTTGTCCCACAGATTGTCTAAAATCCTGACAAATGGGCAAGCAGTCTCACACACTACCTTTCAGCTGGGGAAGATTACTCTTTAAAAATCCACTAGTCCACATCCAATAGTGAAACTACAGCATATCCTGTGTGCTCATGTTACCCAATGTCATCTAGAAATTCATGTGGTGAATCAACTTAAGCAAATATTCCCCTAGCTCTCAACAGTTTTCAATGAAACCATTAAACATTCTTCTCAACTAAGTCCAATATGAACAAACAAGTGCTGAGAAATTACCTTTCCCTTCCCACTTTGAAACCTGTGCACTCCATGATACTGAAGTAATCACCCTGGACTATTCATTCTCAACTTAAAAAAAAAAAAAAAAGACTGAAATTGGCCATTAAATAGACACACCCAGTGCAATCCAGAAGGACAAAAAGTAATTTCCTTCCATTGTGGTATAGAGATAAGGCATTAAGTCAGAAAACACTCAAATACAGTTTAGTTTAATGAAAGTAAAATGTTTCACATATCCTCCAGCAATAACGCCCAGAAGATCAATCTTCACAGCCTTTACTTCAATAGTTTCTCACTCCAGGACCGTTCCCAAAGTCAATTCAATTCTTCCCATGAGTTGTCTTCAATGATACCTACCTTTTCCATGCTTAAAATGCATGTCAATTTGTACTACTGTCAATTCCAGCCTGATCTGCTCACCAAATATAAGAAACTATCTCTTATCAGATCTGTCCACAAGCCACCCAAACCATTACAAGATTTTCTCCTAGTAAAGGCTGGGATCAAAGCCAATCACACTGTCAGCATGAACTTGGGAGACAGAGAAAGTCAATACAAGATAGGACTTCTCAAGCTATGAAGTATGCCTCATCACCACAAGCAATAAATGAACTTAGAAGTCCTTTCTCCTCTGGGAGCCACTTATTTTCATAAGAAGTGAAGTCTGATTTTAAAAGACTGTCCTGAGTCAGAGTTAGATCTACACTTCAATACATGTAAGACAATTAATATAACTTGAAGACAAGACATTATCTTGAGCTTCAGAAAACAGTGATGCAAGGAACCTGGAGATAACCAGAGAATGGCATAGATCTGGCTTCAGTTTAATGTCTCTCCTATAACGAGGGTCCTAGAGAGTCATCTTTAGTCCTTGGCATATCAAAATTCAGTTAAGAGTTGTGCAGTGGCATAACTAAGCCCCATCTTGATGCTCTGATTTTGGTTTCTTCCTTGCTGACCAAAGGGATCAGAGCTGCAGCCCTGCCCATCACTAAAAAAGGAGTCAATCAGCTTTCTGAGCCCAGCAGAGTTATAGATTTAAACCATCTGAGGTCTTAAATCCAGGTAGCAGTGATGTTAGTATTCTCTTCTCCAGGTATTTCTAAAATCCTCATGATAGCATTACTAGAAAGATGATCCAGGTCATGTATCTAACACAAAGGGTCACTCCAGTTGCTTGATCCAAATTGCTATTAAACTTCACACTGAACAAAGTGAAAGCAGGACACAGGTAAATGCAGCTGAAAACAACTAGTATGAGGACTCTACCTAGGGACTGATGAGAGTCCAGGAATTTTAATTACATCACACTTGTTTTTCCATACTATTTAAATAAGTATTTGCATATAATATTTTGATTATTTGCATGCCCATCATAGGAATTGAGACATCTGATTAAAAGGTAAAATAAATAGTTTTTCATACAAAGCAATTTCACAGGAACCTTGCAGTGAATTAATTATAAGCCAATATAATGAAATACAAAAAAGTTATCCCATAAATAATGAAGTCACTCAGTCTTCCCATGCCATCAACATTCCAGTACTCATACTGGTTTACTAAATACTGGAGTAATTTCCAACTATATCCAACAACAATTTCAAATTAAACAGAATGTAACTATTTCACTTACACACATGCACAAATCAGCGTCTGTGCCCACAGCACATCAAAGCAGACATCCAGCCTGCAGTCAGGAAGTCACAGAGCTCTCTGGTATGTTTGGACAGAATCCAAAATGTTACAGTTTTTCCACCTCAAAATACACACTGTAAAAAAATGTATCTTTTGAAAAAGAAAGTTCACGCTAGAATGATTCAGGGATCCAAAAAAAGAAAATCTTGCCCTGCTCCTCTAGTGTGAGTTGTTCGCAACCGATTTTTATAATTTCTAACAATCATCTTAAAAGAAAAAAAAAATCATACTAACAGTAAACTCAGAATGTGGAAACTGGTGGATATTCTACAGAGAATTTGGTTTTGCGTTAGACTTGGATAAAGCTAGATAGATACCTGCCCAAGTGCTGGGCTGCTGCAAGAGCAGTGTGGGCAGCACGGCAAGGGAGGGGATTCTGCCCCTTTGCTCTGCTCTCCTCAGACCTCACCTGGAGTCATGTGTGCAGTTCTGGAGCCCCCAGCACAGGAAGGACATGGAACTGCTGGAGTGGGTCCAGAGGAGGCCACGAAGATGATCAGAGGGCTGCAGCAGCTCTGCTGTGAGGACAGGCTGAGAGAGTTAGGGCTCTGCAGCCTGGAGAAGAGAAGGCTTCCAGGAGACCTTAGAGTAGCCTTCTAGGATCTGAAGGGGGCTACAGGAAGGCTGGGGAGGGATTATTTACAAGGTCTTGTAATGACAGGACAAGGGGCAATGGGTTTAAACTGGAAGAGGGGAGATTGAAACTGGATGTTAGGAGGAAGCTCTTTGCAGTGAGGGTGGTGAGACACTGGCACAGGTTGCCCAGGGAGGTTGTGGCTGCTCCCTCCCTGGAGGTGTTCAAGGCCAGGTTGGAGGAGGCCTTGACCGACCTGTACTAGTGGGAGGTGTCCCTGCCTATGGCAGGGGGTTGGAACTAGATGATCTTTGAGGTCCCTTTCAACCTTACCATTCTATGATTCCACGATTGGAGGAACAGGTTATTAAACTGGAAATGGGTGAAGAATGGATTTTATTGAGGAATGCCTACACGAGAGGGAGAAGGGTGGAGTTTGAATGAAAAACAGCACCACTATTACTGTTTTTGCTGTACAAATAAAAAAAAAATCTTGAATAGAAATTCATGAGATGAGAGAGATAGGTGGTGTTCAACAGAGTAACTTGCAAATTTTAGAAGATAACCATAGTCAATAAACATCTAGTGGTATAAAAAGAGGACGAGATGTGAAACTATGACAGAAAGAGTAAGATATAGCTTAGAAAAAAACCTGAAAACACACACACAAAAAAAAAAAGCAAACAAAATACTCTATCAAGGTTGCCTGAAGTACACCTGATTCAGTTTCCAGGTTACTGTTCATTCCAATCAACTTTGTTATTAAAAAGAAAAACATTTGTGGCACTACTCTATGTGACACTTGCATATTTCACTCCTCATGTTCTCCATTTAGTAAAACCAGTGAACCTGCAAGAACATCTGTTTGGTCACAATGGGGACACTATTACCTTGTTTAGACCACCAGTGACCAAGTTTGACAGGAGAGGTTTCTGTCTATATTTTCCAGTGAAAGCAAATTCATAATATCTTCAATATATTGGGATTTTATTTGCTCATGTTTAACAACTTGACAGCATGGACAGGTCATAAGTTACTCCCTTAGATTTAAATCTAGATGATGACTTTGCTCCTTTGTAGCCCAGAACTGCACTACATAAAAAGTTTGTTTGTTTTTCTTTTGAGACTTTTACTGAGATGCATTCACAAAAAACCCGAAACAAAAACTCATCAAAAAAACCAACTCTCACTGTATTGTATGCACTAACAGTCCTTCAAGATTAAATCCTGCAGATATGTAAGGAGGAGACCAAAAAACCCTAGAATTTAGTAACTGCTCCACGACTGACACAATAATACAGAGAGTTCTGCAGTTTGGACAGCACTTCTCTGCAGATGCAGCTCTAATGACCACCAGTACAATACACCTACATCACATAAAGGAAACATATAATTAATGGCCTGATGTAAGGATTTCAGTAATCTGGTTTGTTTTGTCATGCCCTTTCAACAAGCATAAGTAGAAACAATCCTAAAAAGCTGAATATTGATAGACAACCACCACCCTCTGAAAATATATTTAAAAGACACTCCCATAATTTCACTTCCAATGCTCATTTCATTTGCCTTATTTCTACCTATCACTCCATTACTACCCTTCCTAGCTCCAGGATTTACTAACTTGAGTAACAAGTAATTTCAGTATTTCCACTAAAGCAATACCCAGCAGATGTCTAGCATCTATATTTATACAACTCTAGAACTGGTAATAAACATGATTTTTTCTATTGCCACTCTACATTTTCTAATGAGACATCATTCCTCATCTCTGTTTACCAGAATTATGTTGGCCACAACTGAGTCCTTATCCCATATTATTACACCACATAACAAGAGTTTGGAAGGCTGAATGGAAACTTCTTGTGGTATATGAAGGAACACTTAATGGATAATGATTGGCCTTGCTCCTCTCCCTGTGCATGTGGACTACTCAGACGTATACAGAAGGTATCTAAGTGAAGAGAGATGCCTGGGAAGAAGGCATTAGGTGTAAACACTCAGACTTTAGAGTCTATTTCCATTCAGATCCCAACCACAGTGACTTTCAAAGGGCTGTGCCAAAGACATTTGTCCGTGACTGAGTGTGCGGTTCCTAGATGATGTCAGATGTCTGGGCAGTCAGCCAGCTTCCTATGGAAGTGATTTCAATATTGCTGAAGTTCAATCTAATTGTATTTATCACATGATTACTTATGTAAGGAGCCAGCATAGGTAGTCTGTATTTTTCAATCTAATAAAATAAAATTAGTTTTGAAAATACAAAGAAAGAGACAGATTGAGGTAAACAAATCATATTCAAATTTCATGCCTTCTTCTAAAGCCACTTATTCCAGAAAGGAGCAGATGTCAGCCAAGACAAATTCCACCCTTGCTCAACTGGGATTTAGCAGTCTGTGATGCAAAGCAGAGTATTTTCTCACCTGCAAATTTACAATCGTTCCATACCTATAATTATACCCTAAAAATAAAGCCTTGCCCCTTCTACTCATGTCTCATAATAGTTCTCACTGCTCCAAGGATTTTCACAGAATTTGTTCATTTTTTTCACTTTGAAACTTTTCTCTTAGAACTCTTCTGTGACATACAAAAACATTCATCCAACTGACAAAAAAGCCAAACAAACTTGAGGACAGTTATGGTACAGGTCATTGCAATGATCACTCTTCTTCCCAGACACTGTGCTTCCATGCACTTTCATCTCTGTATCCATTCAGCTACTGCCTCTTTTTTTTTTACTGAGGTTGTAACTTCACATCATGAAGCAGAGATAAGCCCTGTTGGGTGAGCAGAATGCTGACAGATCCCTGTCCCAAAGGCAGTAAGGCAGTGCCAAACCAGCTGGCAGCATTTTTTAGAGCACCCATGACCATAAACCAGTTGACTGTTAATAAACAGAAATAGGAAGTTGGTGAAGTTCCTACCATGTTAAAGCAGGGCACTCAACTCAATGTATCTATGTCACCAGCACTCAGAGACTAATATGTTCCAGGATATGATTTGAAAGAAACAGAAATGCAATTCCTCCTCTTCCTCTATACTCTTTCAGCCACATCTCATCTCTCAGTCCTCAACATGGAAACATGCATTTGCAACACTCCAGTTCAAATTTCAAATTCTGGTGGAGTGTTTATAAGGCCTTTGCTGTCCTTTCTGATCATCCCTGTCTCCTAAATAACAGCTCAGAAGTTCAGCGACAAACACCACCACGAGAAGGGCAGTAGAACAGGTTTTCCATTTCAGCAGCATTTTCAGGAGTCTGAAGGACTGTATTGACCACAATCAGGCTCCCTTTCTGTTCACTATAATCTTTTCACTTTTTCATCAAAATCTCTTATTTGTTTCTGTAAATTAATGTGGACCATTGTCTAGATACGCAAATAGAGCAAACAAAAAATTAAATAAAATGTAAAAATAAAAAATCCCACTGGTTTGTGCTTTTTTGCACAGAACATATTTGCAATAGTGACAATCACTCATCATTATAAAGTATATTGTGCAAAGTGTTTGAAACCATTCTGAAATGCTGGAGAAAATGAATGAGAAGGGTCCGTTCAGCTAAACCATTTTTTTTTTTACCAGTCAATCCTTCCACTTTCACTAAAAACTGTTTTGTCATTATTTATGTATGCCATAAATGTTAGATGAACATGAACATAATTCATTTCATCTTATTCTGCTACCCTTAGCTTGTGTACCAATTAGTGCTCTTGTCATTTACATCTTTTCATAGCATCACACACCCCCCAGTGATTCACCAGCCTGAGCAGTCTAGAAGTGTCAGCCTGTGTCAGACTTGTGTTTTGCAGAACAGCTCCACCCCAAACCAAAAAAAGAACCAAAACAAAACAAAAATATCCCCACCCATGACACGAAAGTCATATATTTGCCAAACTTCAAGTAAATGTTCTCAAACAGGAAATAAAGCTCTTCAAGAAAAAAATTTAATAGGTAAAAAGACCTTACTGGTTTTCCCTGCTGTTAACATAACTGCTGACCTATTCCAGCTTATTTGGCAAACAAAAGGAGTCTACTCTATATAAACCTTATCATGAAATATTTCAGTCTACTTACCAAAAAAAAAAAAAAAAAAAAGTGATCCAATTTCCCAGGATTAGCTGGTTTTAAATAACTTTTTTCCCATTGCCACCACATTTCCATTGGGATCACAACCCTAAGCAATCACATAAACAACTGAGTTTCTGCCAGGGCTGTGACTCCACTTGCAGATTACTTCATTCACCTCAAATCACCACCTCTCACTAGAAAGCTCTGCAATGGGGCAGAGGGATGGACAACCCTACACACAAGTGTCCCTGATATTTTCCACTTAAAACATAAGGGAATGAGAAGTATTTTCATGTTTTGTCAAGAACTGCTGAGATTAGGCCCAAATCAAAGTTCCAGATAAAAGTAAATGCAAAAAGAGTAGGAAATCAAGGTCTACAACTCCAGACTGACTCTTACTCGGGGAAATGTAATAGAGTCACTAAAATAAATGGTTTCTGCTGCAGCTGGGGTGGTGGAGGGGTGACCTCTGTGCTGTGTCAGCGCCATGCAGTGCCCCGGACATCTGGATGTCACTGGATGTCCTGCTGCAGATGCTGCCTGCAGCAAACCTTTGGGCTTTAGTGACTGGGAATGGGCTGCCTGAGGAGGTGGTAGAATCAGCATCCCTGAAGGTGTTGAAGAGGAGGCTGGATGAGGCACTTGGTGCCAAGGTTTAGTTACTTAAAAGGTGTTAGGTTGGACTCGATGATCTCAGAGGCCTCTTCCAACCTGGTTCATTCTGCGATTCAGAACGGGTCCTATTCTCTGAAAACGCAAGCTGTGACATGCCTTATTTTGGCCAGTTTTAACACAGACTGCCAGCTCTAGCTGAGCACTTCTTCAGTCGTTTGCTGAGTGCAGGACACCAAACACTGTTTTTAGAATACTTTTTGGCTAAACAAGTTGTTAAGAAAAACAGGCCATGAATATGGTTTAGCAATCCTGAGCAACCTCACAACACAATAGTCACAATGTGGTTTCACAGGTAAACAGAGAACAGCAAGCAGGTCAAAAGTTGTCCAGTTTGGTTTATAATTGATTTTGTTAACGCATATTTTACTTTTCACTGGGCATATTTTGGGACCACAGTCATGCAGCAAAACAGATGTCATTTTTAGCGATTTATAAGCAGACAGATGCACTCTCCTTAAGAGCAGGCCCAAGACTGAATGCACAGATCTAACTCTGTTTTCTCCACCTATACATTATGCAATGTGGTAAATATGTAACCTTGAAATCACACACAATATTGCAAAGAGGATACAGCGCTCTTCAGTGACGCAGGAGAAGGCAGGCTGCACAACGTTCTAGCTGTGATTTTTTCCCCTACCCCCAACCTCATTTCATTTTCATAATGGTCCGGCACTTATTTTGCAGACTTTTTATACTATCTCCTCTCTGAGGTATGTAAATAATTTAGTCAACAGTAATGCATTATGCAATTTATTTTCATCCAACAGCAAAGTCCTCGTTAGATGCAATTCATGGGAAGAAGCAGTTAATTACGGTAATTTATCTGCAGACCTAGGTGAGCAATTCCACTGTTATTCTGCTATCCTACTGTCATGGTAGGCCTACCATGACATATTTTTCTGCTTTCCTCCTGCTGTTTTGGGGGAGAGCAGCGGCGGGAAAAGGGACAAAGGGCCTGGAGACACTGAGTCTGGGGTCCCTTGCCTGCCCAGACCCTGTGGTAGGCAAGGTGCACACGGCTGCCTTGTGCAGGGCCCCTGTNCCTACATGCATTTGGCCTGCACCGCCAGCGTGACTGCAAGACGTCCTGCCTGTACCTGAAAGCCTTCTGCCCAGATGGAAGCCCTGGAGAGAATATAGATCGTCCAGAGAACCAGGAACAGGTCAGAGATCGTCTGCCTCCTTCCCCAGAAGCCCAGGGGAGACTCTAAAGCCGCTGACGGCTACCGACAGCAACCCCACCTTGGGTACTGTCAAATAATAATTTTGTGGGTAAATGCCAAAGCCTCTTGTAATTGTTGGTTGCCTTCTGCCCTAAGCAGAAAGTTGCTCCTTTATGTCCTATGCTTATCTAGTGAGAAAGCGGTATACTGACCGCAAAGCCTTCTCTTCCAGTTTATATCGAGTTTAATTAATGTATATATTAATAACTATTTCCGGATTCTGTTATAACCTGTACATAGTTTCCATAACGTTGCTAAGAGCCTGTTAATATTATTATTAAATGGTGATTGGGGTGATGCGAGTTCTGAATGTTTATATTAATAAACTGTTAATATTTTTATATATCGTCTCACATTAATTAATTTACCCCATCCCTTTACACCTACTTAATATGCACATGTAGTATAAGAGCAGTTAAATGGCCAAGTTTCAAAACTGACATCCCAAGCCCTGCTTCTCCAACAAGCTTTGAACCTGGGCTTTAAGGCAGAGCTACAGTCAACACCACTTCTCAGAGGTGAAGGAGTCAATTTACACAAAACAACTTTACAAGATCAAGGTTTAAGGTAGTCTGCTGAATAGACCTCAACAAGATTCTAGAAATAATTCTATGCTATTGTATTGCACTATTTGTGGAGTGGTATGTGATCATATAATTAGAGATCACATAGTACATTCACACAAAGAATACTTCAGGGTTTGTAGAGGAGGAGGGGGGAAGCTCTTTTAAAAAAAAAAAAAAAGAAAACTATATTATCTGGAAATTCAGAGCCAGTCTCGACAACTCAGAAATGCTACCAGAGAGTATTTTCCTTCACAAACTTTAGAGGAAAACATTTCAGGTCGGATTTCTGTCTGAGAAACAATTAACAAAATCAGCTGAGGTTTTCAGTCATTAAAGACGTTAAAAATCTAAACAAAATATCTAGGAAAATAATCTGAAATGCACATCAATAATTTAAGCAAAATAATAATAATTTCTAAACTGCAGTTGTATGACTGCAATGACAAGAGGGAAAGATAGCATTTGGTTCAGAATCAACAGTAGAAGAAGTGCTCTGTACAGGTGCAAGAAAAATACCATTGGTTTGGTAGCTGAATCAGTGGAGAGGAGAAAAGGAAAGGTAGGTCTCAGCTATATGCAGAAGCATGGCAGTTTCCTGGAGAAGCTCTGTTCTCTGTGGGGGAGACACCATCCTCTTCTCGTGGTGCCCCTGGGCACAGGGAGCCTGGACTGTCCTCCCTGAGAAACTTCCTTTGGGGCAGCTCAGCAGCAACAACCTGACCCAGCACTCGCTCCCCTGAGCATCTCGATACATGCCTTGCAGCAGCCTTGAAAGAAGAATCCTTGGTCTTGGGGTTCTTTTTCACTGTACCTTCCCTCCACCCTTCTGTAGCCTGGCTGCAGACTTCAGAAACTGACTGCTAAATGATCCAGCCTGCATAACTTTGAAGAGCATGTAACTACAGACAGGAAACTTTCTGCCAAATCCCTGTCCTCTCAACTGAAGCACATTAAATAATACAAAAATCACTAAAGCTCACTTGCTTTGGAGAATGGGCAGACAGCTCAGCTAGGTTTATATGTGCATCACTGGTCTTGAGCCATAAATCAAGCCCAGAAACCTGGAAACCTCCCCTCAATTAAAAGCTTGAAGTTGTATTAATTCTAGATTGCCACCGCTTTAACGACAGAAGGTACAGAATTTTTACACAAGTGTCTTGAAGATCTCAGTGGATCACAGGTCCAAGATGCACACACACAGACGCTCAGTTTTAATTTTAACCTTGAACACTTTGATACAGCCACTGGACCAAAACATTTGTGGTCTCTAACTTGTTTATAACTGACTACATATGCTAAAATGCCTTTTGCCAAAACTCATAGCTAAAATAAAAACAGCCTTCAAACAGCACAGAACTTCATAAACCAAATAAACAACACATTTCAAATATTTAAGACTTCCAAGCAAAGGCTACTTCTGTAAATGTCAACATTTAAACTGACAACAAAGCATTTCAGACACTGAAACAAATGAATGGCTAAAAACCACATCATCATTTTAAGTGGCTCGTTTTTCTGTTCTCCCGAAACACGAATGGCATTCAAATTATAACTGAACAAATGTACATATCCCTAGCCACTTAAAACAAAAAAGAATTGGAAACATTAAATTTAAATATTTTTGCTTAACCCAAGACTAGAAAACTGTCAGCCCTGAAAATTAGTTTTGCAGAGCCTTAATGCATCTGAAAACGGCTTCCTTGCTAAACATGACAACCAAGTTCTGAAGCAAAGGGAAACCCTTTCCCTCAACACGCACACTAATATTTTTCTTTTCCTGAAGGTTGGATCATTTCCAGAGAGCCTGAATTGACTTCAATGGAGCAATAATGTATTTCTTATGAAGAACATGCAGACTGCCTCAGAATACAAGAAAACGGTTTAACCAAGAAAGGGCTTCACTCAGCTTTTCTAAAGATACCCAAAGTTCACACTTTCATAGATGTTTTTTAAACAATTAGATCTTGACTAAACCAAAT
The DNA here is from genome assembly GCA_013399775.1 of Semnornis frantzii. Classification (NCBI taxonomy): domain Eukaryota; kingdom Metazoa; phylum Chordata; class Aves; order Piciformes; family Ramphastidae; genus Semnornis; species Semnornis frantzii. Next base: position 121,834 of record VWYK01105753.1, on the reverse strand, counting down.
TTATATAACTGGTGATATATAGATCTGTATTACACAAAATAAGAATGAGGCAGTACAAGAGCATGATTTACAACAGCAAAACACAAATACAGCTTGAAGTACTGATCCCAAATGTAAGATATTTCCCACAATTAGAACACTTCCTAAAATTTCCTTTTCCGGCAGAGGAGAAATATCCAGACACACTGTCTTGTTTTCATATAACAGAAAGCACATGCTAATCAGGATCCTGAGTACAACTATGCTCACCAGGACTATGATTTGCTTTCGGAGACACCTAGACTGTGGGGCAAACTAACAAGAAAGCAACACCCTACCTTAGGACTGCACATCCTGCAGAAACATTTCTCCTCGAAAGTCCGGCAATGCTCTATCTGCCTAGGACACACAGCTCTGACAAAGTAAACACCAGCAGTTCTCAGTAAAGGGAATAAAAGATTTGCCTAGATGCTTGCAAATTCACTTAATTTACAGACAAGAAAAAAAATCAGGAAAGTATTAATGAAGACTTGCACAAATTAAACTGTAAGACATGACAAAGATCACATCACCACTTCTGACTACTTTTATATATGGAGAAATTTAAGCAGTCAAGACAGTCTGAGTAATGCAATCACCACACACAGAAAGGTTGGTGCCAGACTGGTTTAGCTATTAGCTGGCCCACTTCAGTCTGCAAAGATTCTCTCTGATTGCAAAGCACTTTTCCCTATTACACATGGTTTCATTCCTATGGATAAGCTACAGTTTACTACCAACTTCATGTTAACAATGCAGGCATTTGCTGTAGACTGCTTCAGCAAAACCACTTGGATTTTAATACTCTTCAAAAAAAACAAAAAAAAACCAACAAAAAAAAAAACCCACAAACAAACAACCACCAAAAAAACCCAGTAGGTTTTAACACATTCCTTCCAGAGAGCATGCTTTTAAGGTCAATAAATCACTGTATTGGCATGGAAGGAGTCAATAAAGGTGACAGAAGACAGAAGCTTTCTTTCTAGAAAGAAACCTCTTTCTAGAGGTTTCACAAAACTCCAACTGCAGTTTTTGTTGTGTATCTCTGGTTCCACTGAGAGTGAGATTATCTTAGGGGTTCCACCATCCCCATTCTATCTCTGATGTTGGGACAAGCAGCTGCTTGCTTAGTTGTGCTCTAAAACCCATTCCTGAAGAGGCTCCACCAAGAAAGTTCACCCTTTCCCTGCCTCCAAATTTTTCTCAGGGTCTGGAAAAAGTGCAGGCATTTTAGAACTTCCCAAAATGCTGCATTTCCACGTTACTGTGGACACAAACCTGCCTAAATTTATAAACCGAGTGGCCTGATTTCATGATGATTGATCATCACATGTGAGCACTATCTGAAGACATTTCCAATATAAAGGACTATGTTTTGTCCGACAGGAAAGAAACTAAGAGACAAGCAAAAAACAACTTAATATAAAAGGAGTACTGGCTCGAACTAAAAACTCCAAGTAAGCAGAGGTTGAAAAATAAAACAAAAGCCATTTTACACTGCTGTGTAGAGGCTTTCAACAGAATACCTGAGGGCCCTGAATTGATCTGAAAAAAAATTCCTGTTAAGTATTAAGTCACTGGTGCATGGGTAAATTTGTTAATCCATTTGCTAAGGTCACACAGTGGCAGAAATAGCAGATAATCCTGACACCAGCTTTCTGTCCTAATCATTATGCAGACAGAAAAATCTTCAGTGATGTAAACTAAAAGAAAAGTAAATACAGTTATCTGTTACATACAGGTATATTAGGTCAACCCAAAAAAGCAAAACTGTGTGTGGAATGTGGAACTGTGTCTCTGAGGATCCACCACAGATCTACACAAGCCCATGAAAATTTAGAGAGAATTTGTAATCAGAAAGCAATTCTATATTTCCCTCTATTCAAGCAGTCCCTATGAAGGCGGTGTGTAAACAAACTGCAACCATTCTCAAACAAAAGTCTCAAGACCTTGAACAGAAACCTAGAGGATATATCCCATTACTGTTTAGTGCCCATATGAGGATACAGAATGTTTGCCATTTATTCTGTATAGAAATTAAAGTAGTATTTTACAGATTGCCTGTAGGCTACCAAAATTAGAGACGTTCTAATACCAGAGGGTAGACGCACGACTGACATTGTCAACATGCAGTCAAGAAATCTATTGCAATTCCTACCAGCTTTATGTCATTACCTACGAGGACATGCTGGCCAACACCAGCTATGGAGCTCTGACAATTTGAGACCGTTTTGGTGAATGCTTTTGTATTGGTATAAAATGAACTGCAAGCACCAGTTAAAGAAGAAAAATGCAAGATTATGAGCTGACAAAAAGAGAAAAACTTATTCTATGAAATAAAGATCCTGAACCAGACAATGAGTTACGCTGACATTATTAAGATGTACTGAAACCAATAACATAATAAAAATCACTGTAGGCAGGCAAGACTAATCTTTCTGTTCCTCCTTAGGCAAAACTCACAGCCATTTCAATGGGAATCAACTCCAGATATAGCTGGATGACTACATCCACAGCCTCCACCTGCAAGGTTGCTCCTGCAGCCAGTCTCTGTTGCATCCATCTTAGTTACACTACACATATCCTCACTGCAAACAGCAAAAGTAATTTAGAGGTCATTCACAAAACTGATATCACTAAGATATGAGGGTCACTATTATCATCTCGAGTGTCAACAGTTTTGCAGTAAACTTCTATTTGAAAGACTTTCAATAAAAATCTCTCACTGACTTTCTCAAAACTGTATCTTGTGTTCTTCTCTGTCTCAAGCACATCTGTTTCAGAGTCAGAGTACAAGCCCACATCCATAGGTTTCTCTGGGCAACAAGGTACAAAAAAGTTTATGATGCATTAATCTCTTTTTATTTTCTTAGGTCCTGCACAACACGATACCAAATTAAAATGGTGCTTAAATATCAGGCAACAAAGCGTTTCACACATTACACAGTTTCTAGATGTGAATTCTTTAAAGACAATCTTTCAACTGCAAAGTAGCAATTCCACACACTCATCTGAGCAGCACAGGACAAAGGCGCCTGTGCGCACTTACCAGCTCGAGGTCTCAAAGCAGTGTTTGTTCACCCAGAACAATGGGGCATGTGACATGTCAACACTACCCACAATAAAAACAGTAAGATAAAGCTGCCACTGATTTCACGATGACTTTGTTTTTGCTAATTTTAGGTTACCACGTCGATAATAAAAATCTATGTTGCAAAATTCCTCAATTTAAAAAGCGCAAGCTATCCACCCGGCATGCTCAGGGTCTCGCTCAAACTTCTTCAGCTTTTCACACTTACACCAAACACTCACACCAACTCCCCTCAAAGCCTCCCTCTGACTTCATCAGGCATTAGATCAACATAATACACCTAAAGCCAATGTTATTTCTATCAAATAAAGGCACTGCCAAAATGTGTCCTTTCTGTTCCCTGACCTGTCTGCTTGACCCAGCCACCCCTCTGGCCACAGGCAGGTCCCTTGTTCCCCTCTGCTCACTAGCCAGCAGCAGGGTCTCCAAAATGAGACTTTCCCAAGAGTCTTAGAGGTTTCACTCTGCCACAGACCAGGGCTGCACCATTCAAACCATCTAACCCCGTCGGTTCACAAGTGTCACAAAGGATCAAGTCCTACATGTAAACCTTAATTAAGGTTAGAAGAAATGGGAAGAAATCAGAGAAACCCCAAAGAACAGAAACAAAAATACACAAATTTAGTTTAAAGAACTGACAAAAGAGCAGACAGGAAGAAGGCAAAAGGAAGTTCAAAATGACAAAAAAAAAAAAAATGGTGGGAGTAGATTAGAAAACTGAATAAAGCCATAGGAAGGGATAATAGCAAAATGATGCAAACTGTCAGGCCTGAGACAAAACACCTCAGGATATTGCATTAATTCACCACATTCACGCTACAGCACAGAGAAGGAGGCAGAGCTAAGCGGAGGAGAGGGCATAGCCACACTGCCCATTGGAAGGGGTTCAATTTAGAAAAGAAAAAACAGTAATCTTGCATCACTTCTCTTTTAACTATGCAAGGGTAGGCTTGGGGGGGTTATTTTAATCGCACAGAGCAGCAGTAGGCCCAACAGCACCAGACTAACAAACAAAAGTAGGCAGTGACAAGCACATTACAGCTCCAAGCCTTGGCCATTTACAGGAACAATGCAAATGCAAACTGGCTAACCTGATCTCTAAATTCGTGCTTTTGAAAACAGTGTACTTCTTTCTTTGCACCTTGAAAAAACTCCATTCCACAAGCAGGTTGTTACAAAACCACAGCTGGGAAAGTAGGAGGCACATTAAGCACGCAAATAAGATTTTACATATTCTAACACCATCAATGCAGTTTTCTGGAGCTCTTCAGCAACGTCCAACATACACAAGCCTTGCTGCTAGCACAACAGAGAATCTCAGCCTACATAATGGATGTACTCTTAAGCTACAGTCTGACACTGCATTTCACATACCCTACGATTTTTTCATATGAAGTCATCCATAGCGTCAGAGAGCAAGTCAAAACACATCGGAAGTGTTTTCCCTGGCTACCTTTGAATGTTTCCATCCCTTTATCCTTCATATAATTTTTTTTCAATTCTTCTTAGTATTTCTCTCAACACATGCAAGATCTTTAAAAGTACAGTTTTGTGCCCCGGTATATACAAGCAATCAGTACCCAACAACTTGTGTCTCAGGTGCAGTTTGGTGTTTACACAACCAGCCCACAGAAACACTGAGAGAGTAGAGGGTTGTTCATCAAGTCATAAGCAGTATCCATCTATTCTACCAGACAGTCTGGGAGGGCTGTGGTGTTCAGGCACTTCCAAAGGATGCCCAAACAGGCACAGAGGACTTTTCTTTGGTTTTAACAGGACAGACTGTCAGAATTTACTTTCTACTGTATTTAGTGTGTACTATATGTAGTGTAAGAAAGAATCTCACAAAGGGCCTTGATGAACTAGAAATAAATAATCCATATCAAAATAACTTTGCATGTGTAGACAGTAGCGGAACCAACATGGACTTTGCGAACAGTAAAATAAACACATTGATATTTCTAATGTAACCAAAAGCCATTCAGAATCTGCTCTGGAAGACAGTCACAGAAATACAAAGTATTTTTCCTACAACTCAATTGTGACAAATATTTACCGTAATAGTGAAAAAAAAACACACTACCTTTAAAAAAAAAAAAAAAAGGGGTTTCTATGGTTTCTATCAATCAGCTACATTTAGATATCTGTTCTTGCTATCAGATTAAGCTCACCAAAACTGCTTAGTACGCTGTTTCATTGCATTTTTAAATTTTGTCACAGTTCAACATACTGATTTCATACTCCTGACTTTCTTCATCTTATACGGTGATAGAAACTTACAGCATAAACAAGGCACAACAGATCGTGAAATTCAGTAGTGCATTTTAAATAAAGTGATAAATCAGTCACCATCAGCAAAATGTTCATGTTTACACAGATAGTATGGACCTCAGTTCTCTAAGCCTCAGGTCTGTTCCACTAGGTGTGGGAAACAGCTAATCTATTGCTACACAAGATGTGTTTCTAGCACGATATTTGACATCAACATTAGCAGATGACTTGACAACACTGTTCCTTATTTTCCTCTATCCACATCTGTGCTAACTTTGCTTTAAAAGAACATGAAAAAGTATTTGAACACACATAACCCCAAAGTTAGTATGCTACAGATTCACAAATACCATCATGGCAAAACCTCGTATTTTTACAAAGCACTTCCTAATTAGTATTTTTCATTAAGAGTCTGTATTTAGAAGTGCAGGCTTGTGTTAATATCCATGGAAATTTCTGCACAGAAGAATGTTGACATCCATACAAAAATGAGCTGTGATTCATTGTTTAACAGTTGTCTTCCCTTTACAGAACATCGCAGACCAAAAGCCATATTGCCAAACTGAAAGCACCAGTACTTCCTTTAACCTAATATAGGACAAATAAATACACTTCAACAGCTTCTAAATCTTGCACGTCCTACTTTTATGACCCAGATCTCTTGTTATTTCCCCCACAGGTCTATGCAATGTCAAAACTATTTTTTTTCCCCACGAATTTAGACTTAACCTAAAAGAGGAAAAATTTTCATCAATTTTGCAATCTAAACAGACCTGGACACAGGGGAAAGGGTCGACTGACAGACTCATCATCTCTGTCAAGATCTATGGCAACATTTCCAGCCATACTCGATGCTCTCCCAACTGCTGAAACCAATGGCAAAAATTGTCATTTGTTCCAACAAGACTGTAAGTTAGGTCAATAGTGATAAGTGAAAAATAATTAAATCTTTCTATTACTACTTTTACAAGGCAAAAATGTATTTTCAGAAGTCACACAAACACTCAAACATTAATCAGCCTGTCCAAAAAACACAAATGAGCTATAAGACTAGTTTTTCCTCTCCTTAGCCAGCCTGGACAACTTCTTTCAAGAAACCAAACTCCCTTCCCTGCCTGGTACTTTAGGGAACTATCAGGGGATAGAAAGCCACATAAAGTGTGCTGTCAATCAAGAGAATTCCCAGATCACAGTTTCGTCTGCAATGGGTCACTCACATGAAAAGCCTGAACTTTTAACACTGCTCACATCAAATGGAGGCATCTTTTAGGACAGGTTACATTTTAGGCTCTAAACCTTAATAATTTCTGGTTTTGGCACTAGGCACAGTATTTAGCACTACATTTCCATGCGTAGTAAATATATGACCCTTAACTCATAACCTTGGAAAAATGCTCCAGGAATAGGTAGTACAGAGATCTTTTCTGTACGCTTTTTATTCACCACCAGCAGGCACATAGTTGCCTACAGAACAAGAAAGTTTCCAGAGTCACTTTCACAGTCCTAATTCATAAAAATCTACCAGCAGCCTGATGTCAGTGGGGTTCCTTCTGAGCTCCGCATGCAGTTGGGAAAGTGACTGAATCACTCCCCAAACCCCGCAACGGGTTAAAAGGAGCACTAGCATTAGCTGCAGAGACAGCTGCTTGCTTGCCTTGCCAGGTTGGCAAAACTATTGCCCCGCAGAGGAGGAAGGGAAGGCCTACAACTGCCACCACATCGGCTAAAATTTCTAGTAACGCACCTCCAGCATTCTAAAATAACACTCAGTATGTCTGCATATGCCACAAGGTTGTAGAGTGTGTCGCTGTAGCACACACACACTTACATTGAAGAGAGATTAACTGAATCTCAGATCATAAGCAAAAAAAAACCCAAACACATAACTGTTTTTTCTCTGGATGACTCTGATTTTTTTCCTGCTAGACATTACTAATAAACAAGATTGCTCCTTTGTGACATGGAGACTTAAGAATTACAACAAACAAAAGTCAGAGTACACAACATAGCCTTTTACTAATACTGTTCCCAGTATGAAACAGAAACTGTACCCTCACGGGACTTTGCAAAAGCCAGCAAACCACACACAATACTTGATTTTGAGAAATGCTAAGCACACAGAGACTGCCGGCTTCACATGCAACTGTGGGGATACAGCATCTTTGAAAACATGACTGTTAATATCTTTACAGATGCCCGTCTATACTCTTCGTAAAAGTCACGTCTGCACCAAGCAGAACTAGAGCACAAATCCATTTGTACCACCTGATGCTGTACAGCTCTCAGAGCTTTGTGGGGTACTCACAGAACCAAGAAGAGTCATATGCAGGCACTGAACCAGCCCAACTGCAAAAAGCTTGATACTTGGTCTGCTTGTGTTACTCATCCTGAAAAGGACCTATTAGTCTGAAGCCATACCTAGGTATGTTGCTTCTGCTATTCATGGTATTGGTTTAGGGGGACTCTATCTCTACGTAGCACTGAATTACACCACGTACACATGCACTCAAACACTGGGAGACAATTCTTTGAAAGACGCTGTGCATGTTGGTCAAGACAATTCTGTAAAAATCCTCAACCTTTCTGAGGTTCTTTCAGTAGTTTTTTTCCAGAAAACTAGACCAATTCATCAGGTCTTCTATGATTATTCCTACAAGTAAGGAAATATTCCCAAAAATCTTTCTATCAATCCAAGAAAGCAAATAAGCATGACCAGGGTGCAGCACCAACTATTTGAGCTAATCAAGCCATCTAGATCCTACACACCTGACTGGTGCGAGCATTTCCCCCTGCGGTTACACATCCTCTAGATAGGAACTACCATTTATTTCTTGTCAAGGAAGAATTTTCTTAAGGCTCTTTAGCAATACAAAAAAAAGAGAAAGTCTAAAGGATGTCACAAAAACTATGCACTAAAGCATTAAAAATCAATGTTTCCAAGGGTATGCTAAATTACAGTTCTACAGATCCTTCAGTACCAAAGGAGAGCTCAACTTGAGCTCAAACATAGCCAAGACTCCAGAGCATTTTGTATAAACAATTTCAGCCTTGTTTTCATTACAAGAAGGAAAATAAAAGCCTTCTCATCTTGTATTAGATACCAGAAGGCAGAACCCTAACGAGAAGTTCACAGTTTTCACACAAACTGGCAAAGCGATTTACAGACCAGACTTCTGCACTTCTTCACCCAACCTATTCAACTCTCTCAAAATGACAGCTATGCTGTCTCATCTTCATTACTTCTTACCTCAAGTTAGCTAATTCAATTTTGCAAAATTAAAAGAAAGCAAATATATTCCCTTACAATTTCATCCAAAAAAAGATATTTCCTATTCCTCATTTGATTGCCCTACTTTACGTCAGAGGAAACCAACTACGAGCTGAGTGTAGCAGCCTCCACCTACTCTGCTTGGGATCACTGGATCAAGCTTTTCAAGTCAAGTCACTCTTTTCATTAAATTACAGAAATTAAGACCATCTAACTTCATACTGCAAAGCATAGGTGTGTGTATTTTGGAAAGGGATACCTAAACCAACAGCGAGAACATAGGAACAGTTTCTTCATCACCTGTTAATTTGAAGGGACTACATTAATGCTGCAATGCAACTCAAAAACACTGAAGAGAGCTGTCAGTAATAGCTCCTAATGGAAACCCTCTGACACTTCCTCACCTAACACACTTAAATTTATACCTAAAAATGAGTATGCAATGAGTATATTCTTGCAGCCGTCACTTTTCGTAGGAGCCAAGTACATGTAATTACAGCATGTGCAATACACACTTTCACCACTTTTCCAACCTCCAGCTACTCGCATGAGCTGATATTTAGGGCTTGAAATACAGTAGCCGTCACACCCTATACTCTATGTGCACATGCAAGCACACACTAGGGATGGTCAGTACACATAACAGTATCACAGTTATCAATATAAACAACATAAATTAGATTAAAAACATGTTGTACTTCAGTATGACACATTTCAGGATTGCAATATTGCAGTATTGACACAACGCGGTGTCGTCTTGTACTCCCTGTCCTTGCCCCACTTTATCACCAAGGGAAGAGCTGGCGGTAGATCTGTGTCCATCGTGCCTCTGCTTGCCAGTAGTGTCCTCTCAAGCAAGGTGTCAGAATTCACAGGGACACCACAATCCTGAGCAGTTATGGGTTGTGGGGGGAAGGAAAGAGACAAGCAAAGCAAGCAACTTGAAAGGGTGACCATCTCTTGGGACTGCAGATGAGCAGAGGAATAGGACTGAGGAAGGAAAGGTGTCACATCTGCCACTGCCTCAGCCTTTCCCAAAACACTTAACAGTGCTGCGATGCCAGAAAAGTATCAGTGTCATTAAAGTTTCACACCCTACTGCCCACTCCTAATACAAAACACACTTAACTTCTTCAAGCAACTTCACAGACATCTGCAGAGCTTATTCACCCGTTATGTGCGTTTCTTTACAGGACTTCCTGGCTTCTGCATGATTATATCCCTTGTAGGATGTGGGTCTTTACTGCCACTACAAAATTTATAACAGCAAACACATTCTGTTTGACTCAAATGTGAAGTCCATGTTAAATTAAATTCCAGAAACAAAAATCGAGTTAGGTAAAATAACTGAGTTTGCTTTACATTATTCAGATCTGTTCTTCCTAACTTTAAAAAAACCAAAACAAACAAACAAAAAAATTACCTGAAAACAACATTATAAGCAATTTTGAACCATTTCCCCTAATCCATCCAGGGCCTTTTCATGCTTAGGGCTGTACCAAACTCTCTCATGATGGGAAAATTTCTATGAAGTACTGCTGTTGGGTACTTAGCACTTATACCATGCCTTACAACTTCAAAGCTTTACGCAAACATCAATAATTACCATATATAAAATAAAACTGAAAGAAGTATTCATATTTTAAAAAAAAAGCTCACAAAGTAAATCATAACTACCTGTTTGAAGGGAAAAAACGCCTAACCAAGAGAAGTTCCTGTAATTATTGCATTCTTTATGCCACGCATGTGTTGCAGCTTTGCACATTCAAATGAACAAAACCCATTAACTCTTGTAGAGTCTTTAAAAAAAAAAATGAAGCCCAAAAGCCAACCCCCAACTCCTTCCACACATTTCCTTCCCCTTTCCTCATGGAGTGAGAACTAAGTCTTTTACAGGTGTTCTCAATAACAGTTTGGGAGGCATGCCACTGAGTTCCCAAGACACTGTACCACATGAACCTTGTTCTCATGGAGACAAATCCACCTACCCCAAAGAAAACTTACAACAGTGACAGTGAACAGGCTCAGGTGAGCTTAGGTAAATAATAAGATAACACTGTGTTCCATTAGATCTTAACCAAAACAACCAAAACCAAACAATCACTACAAGAACCTACAGAAAGTTTGTTGTCACTATTTACAGGGAATCACCCGCACCCTAAGCACCACCTTTGACCCTTTTTTCTATGGCTAAGAGGAAAAAAACCCTCCATGAGCTCATCTTGGAGCACCTAACCACTTGATTAAATTCTAGGACCCACAAAAGAGTTTGCAGTTTTCATTTGAAATGAGCTCTGAGAAGACAGTTAACACATGCCGTGTCCAAAGGAAGGCCCCAAATCCAGCATGAGCCTCATGCACACCAGGTTGCTCAGAGCAAGATGAAGGCCCCAAACTGCCCGGAACACCCAAAAGCTCACGTACAACTCAAACACTAATTTTGCAAATGTTGCCCTCCCTACGGGGCACAAACTACAGCCCTGGTGAAATCCCAAAGGGCAGAGACTACCAACCCCAAAGACCTTCCTAATACTCCCAGTGTACTCGTTTATTTTACCACCAAAGGACAGGAGAGTCAGAGAAGCCCAGAAACATACTTTATTTTAATGCAACAAAGACTTGTTTTTCCTATTCATGCTTCTCATGCTTTAATTGTAAAGCAAGAATGTTTTGTGATACCCCCATAAATCAGTTAGGAATGTGATTTACACAGACAGGAAAACGAGGAAGTTGAGCACGCTGGAGAGTAGTAAAAACTTCACCAACAAACTTCACTTTCCTACACAGCGACCTACAAACCAAACTTTCCTCCAGACTCACGTGTCATCTGCAGCAACAAGCCTCTGCCATAAAGCACATTAAAAGTTTGCTGTTCGGGGGATAAAGCAAAAGACAAGCAAAAGGAGACCTATTCTCTCATGCTGCCTTAAAAGGAAATTCGGTGATGAAAGATCAAATTCACCTGGAGCAACACGACAGATTTAACCCTTTCGAGGGTACCACAATAACAAGCAGCCACATGTTCTGCCACTGCAAGACCTATACCCTCCCCCAAGACAAGACATAGCATCAACCGTGCAAGCTCGTCTAGAAGACGCCACACACAATTTGCGTCGGGGTTTCTGACGGGGATAAGCCCAGGACGAGAAATCCCCTGTTAAGTGCCAAAAAAGGCTCATTTTCGACCCCAAACTGAGCCCAATCCCTGGCACCAGGAGGTGTTTTACGTTCCACCTCTTAACTTTCACAGTGAAACTGATCAATAACTGGAA
>VWYK01105753.1:74598-103664 GCA_013399775.1 Semnornis frantzii | reverse complement strand
TAGTTTCCATTAGACATGTAAACACCCACATTTCTTAAAATGAAAAAAAAAAAAAATGTTACTTCTCAAATAGAAATACTGAAGAGGGCCCTGTTAACTCCATGGTTATGGCAAAGATCCCTTCACGGCAAGGTTGTAACTCGGATGTTACAACCTACCAGGGCTAAGCAAATCCAGACTTGCCTTGTTTTAAGGAGGTTACAAAAAAGGGTGTGTACCAGCTTCTATCACACACCTCTGAAGTTTCAAGCAAGACATAGCTGGCTCTTGTAGGAGAGCAAAATGGTTATCTCACAGGGCCAGGATGTGGTTGCAAAAAATTCAGTACTGTAAGTATCATCATGATTCATAACATAATCTGCATTTCTTGGTATAATTACTGCAGAGTAAATAAAGGTACAAGTACAAAAGGAGAATTTATTAGATGTTTACTTTTATCTCCGTCACATAGTATTTCAGTATTCCCTGGCAGTCTAGGATTCCAGCCAACTGGATGAGGATATTTGCCCATACTTAAAATTTCACTTTTCTTTCATTACACCTACTTTGTTCTGCTTCTTTTTGTGAGGAGAGGATGGAACCAGGACTGTTGAGAGACTCCTCGTGTGGCCTTCAGCAAGTTGTTTATTATCAGGGCACGAGCTTCCACCTATAAAAAGAGAAAACTAACACAGCTACCAATGATGGTGATATTGTTAACACATAATTATCTATCTTAATTGGGAGGGTAAACTAGTGTTTAGAAAGTATTTTAAAGATAAAAATACTGGTTTTGTGAGGGCTATACTTTATGTCCTGAGGACAGCAATTGTTACAAACCACCTAATTAAGTTTTGCTAATGATAATGTCAAAAGGTTTAGAAAAAAAAAAATCAATAAGTGCACTCAAAAGTCCCTGATTTTTCTTCTTATATTACTGGTATCACCTATAGATAGATATTCTATATCCATATCTACAAGACATTAAGCATTTTTTCCTGGCATATCTAATGTAAAATTTAAATACATGTTAGTGCCAAAGCACACCCCACACTATGTTATATTAGACAACTTGCTCACAACTTGCTCCAGTGATTAAAGCCCTTTGAAGTCAGTAGAGGTTTTACAGTTGTTTCAGATTTTTTTTTCTCCACCCCACTGGGCTAGGATTTCATCCAGGATCTCATCCAGGATCTCCAGCCTTGTCTTTCACTGCACACCACTGACGTGCTTAACATTCAATTAAAGCACACTCAGGATTTATTTTATACAATCTCTTACCTGTGAAAGAGTGATTGCAGGTACACATTAGGAGCTGACTGCAGCACAAGTCCAGCCAGAGCAATGACATTACTGTGGCCTCCTGTATTTCCTTCTTTTTTTTTTTTTCAGTCAATTATTTACATTTTGTTGAACATTCATTTCTTTCAGTTTTATTCTTGAGGACTTTAGATAAGATATCAAACTTCCTTGAGCCGGTTGTAATCTTCACCCCCTCCGATGTGCACCACGACAACATTAACTGTGAATGGCTGCAGTAGATTAAGCAGCATATTTCCACAAAACATTTCCAATAAGAAACCAGATTTTATAAACTGTGTGAGCATCCCATGTAACATTCCTAGCAGGTACATAAAACACTTCAGGGTATACACAGGAAGAGACATTTGACTGGCTAGACCAGTGCATTAGAAATAGTTCTCAACCTTTCACAATGCTAGATGTGTACTGTAATGTGAGTCCAAAAGACATACACACGCAAACAGAGGGATAATAAAAAAACTCCAAAGCACACAGTGGAAGAATGAACTGAGAATTATTTCCTCAGCTGAGCCAATATTTCCTACAACATGGCTTTCTGTGAGTCAGCCTTTTTGTGCCATGGAACTTAAAAATAGCAAAAGTGAGATAACAGCAGGCTTGTTGGAAATAGACGTTTTCAAGGGATAAAAAAATAAAAAAGACAAAAAAGAACAACTCTTGGACTGAGAGTGGTGACGAGCGCAGTGGTTATCTGCTGGTAATAGATTGCTCTAAGAATATATCAAATGAACCTAAAATGTTAACATTTATCTGAGGTAGTGAAATGTGGAAAATCCCAGGTATGTGGGAAGCCCACAACAGGGATTTCAGCAGCATCTTGTCCCTCTTGAAGTGCTGAGGACAGAGACAAAATCACCCCAACTCTTCTCTTTCTCCCTCTCTGATAAGCAGGTTTCATCCCAACCCCAGCAACTCCTTTAATTTTCATTTTGCTTATGCTTCTGAGAAGCTCTGGGCCAGTGGAGAGGAACCTCAGCTATACTCCACACTATTTCACATATAAACATACACCAAGGAGAGAGAATATTTCTAGAAGCAGAATGAAACAGGGGATGGGCTAGCAATTATGTAGACTTGTTGGCCATATCCCAGCCTTCAGTGGTTCTTCAATGGCTGTGCCTGTCAGAAATGAGTTTAAAGTCTGCATGAGATGCATCTCCTACCAAACCTATCAGCTTCCCTGTCTGCTTATGTGCACCCAGCTAGGAGAGTTCTCACTGGGAGCAAAGTTCATGCAACCCGCAGTAATTCTGCACTGCCAGCTAGAAGCAGTTGGCATGCAGAGGGGCAGAGCCTCACTGTGGTCCTTATGCAAATTTTTATTTCCACAAAAATTGAGATAATTATTAAAATAGACCCAGAATGGACCTGAAAATGCACCCCAGTTTTCAGCAGATCTGGGGTTGTCTTTTCCATTACTGCCTTAATGTCGTCTCCTCCGGAAGAGACCCATCCCGCCTCAGATTTCATCTGCTTGTTCACAGTCCATATGGATAATTCCTTCTGTTCCCCTATATTTAGGTTCAAAATCTAACATTTGCTAACTTAATTGGACACGAAGCACTTTGCAAAGAAGTGGCCCCACGCAGATACATGGCATTTGTCTTTTATGTTTCATTTCTTCCTTCAAGCGCAGGTCCTGTTCTGCAAGGTGCTAGGCAGACACAGCTGCACCAGATGTGTAATGTAAGCAAACGAAGCCAAGGCACAGATACTGCCCAGCTTTACACAGCAGGTTATTTTTAAAGCTAAGAGCAAAACCTCTGTCTCTTGAGCCTCGTTGAGGGGAGGCTCGCTCCAGCCAGGCTGCATCCCAGCACGCAAACCCAGGCGTTTCTGTGCAAATGCCTTCTCTCCCTCCATTAGTCAGGAATTTTTATTTTAAAAAGTCTTTAAGGACATAAAAAACTTTTCATTTCCCACATCCTGTCATTAAGCAGCTGTACATTGAACAATGAATGATGACAAACCAAAGCAACAGTTTTAACTGAAGCAGGATTACACTTGGCATCGCTATTTGTTATGTGGCTTACTGGACAGCAAGACAAATGTGTACTTCTGCTACCCTTTCCTGCTGCCAGCTCTGTCCCCTATTAATACATAATAGCACAACTGGCGGGAGCACCGTAGCCAAAGGATGAGTCTCCAAAAATCAAATGATGTCTGGGACAGTAAAGACTGGGAGTCTGCAGTCTTGGATGGCACCTTTGGTTCCTCTGGGCTGGGTTCTCACCTCTAACACTGACCCATCACTTTCTGATGCTTCAGTGGGGAGAAAACCACCCACACAAGGCTGCTGACCCATGGTACTTCCTATGCATACCGGGAGACAGGTGTCCTGACCTGGGAGGCATTGGCTCACCAGAGAATCTTAACCAAAATCCTGCTGCATTACATTGCATTATTCTCTACCAAATAAGGTGAAAACACAATTAATCAAACATGGATTGGTTATCACACAGTACTTGCAGAGGTTTAAGTAATATCACACTTTGCTTGTGCATCCTCTAAAGCCTTGCTGGTAATGATGATACATTGCTGTTAACAGTAATGCCATTTAGAAACTGGAGGTACAAATCCACCAAGGATGCTGCCGGCTTTACACAAATTGATGTGGATGTATAATCACATCACTGCGCCAACCTGGGGCTTGTAAGCAAAGAGGCTCAAATTGCTGCACCCATCAGGACTAGGCAGCTCCATCGAGGTAGGAGGCTGGCAAGAGCCAGCAGCACCTGTGCAGAACCCCATCAAGGCAAGATTCTGCTCCCACCACCTCCTCCCCAAGCACAGCTCCAAGTTTGCACAGTGGCACTCGAGATCTTACAATCCTTGTGTCCCCAGGGTCTACAGCCCTCACCAGTAACCCGGTTCACAGCTGGGAGGATGCACTTCGTGCCGACAAAGTGACATTTAGCAATGTCTGCTTGGAAACATTCTTGGTTCCTTCTGGACCATCTTTCTGTGCAAACACAAGACCCATTCAGCCTGGGTCGCATCCGCAGGCAATTGGGAGTCAATGGGATCATTCATGTTCCAAAACCCGTGCGCACGCTCGAGTTGTTCCTTTGGCAGCAGCGTGGGCTGATGCCGCTGTGTGCTTCCAGCCCAAATCATTTCAGCCTTTGCAAGTAGTCCACCTCCCGTGAGGTCCACAGGACTTCTGTAAACATAAATAATGGCAACATTATTGCCCTGTTTCAAGTCCAAGATTGCAAATGGTATTTCTATTTACTATTGAGCATCTATTTATTCATCAAATGCATTAGAAAATCCATTAAAGAGGAAATTAAGGGCCTAATGACCTGCACCGTCATCCAAACCCAGCGTTTCAGACGCAGGCATCAAATATAGTTCAGTGCTCGCATCTCATCTCATCTGATGACTCACTCGAGGTGGGAAGCGGTGTGATGAGACAGCCTTATTCACCATCCACACCAGTAACTGGCTGGGAGAAAACACAGCCATGGGGCTGGGCACAGCTGCCTTGCAGGCAGGAGAGGCAGTGGGGTCTGTGCCACAAGCAGGAGGAAGGGAAACCATGGCCTGCTGTGGCATGTGTACATGCACATGTATGTACAGAACACATGTATTTAGAAAGCAGGAGTGAACTGCAGCAGATCTGCCTCATAGCTCTGTTCTGCAGGTGCAACAGGGACAGTGACTTGCCTCTGGCTCTGCAGAGTCATGACTCAAGGGCAAGAAGATGACAGCAAGTGGCACTTTGCTGTAGCCAGACCTGAGGTTTAAGCAGCAATTCACCTTCAATGAGCTGGCATGTCCCCAGATCCTTCATGTTCTGCCATCACAGCACTACAGAAAGGGCAGGTTTTCTGATAGGACTTTCCATTCCAAATTCTTTCAAAGACCCAACAGCAGCCAGGCTTCCTAAACTTAAAATTTGCAGTGTGGTCCATAAATTAAGAGCCATTGCTGCTGTATGTATAAATCTATATGTGAACTGTGTCTTTTATGCTGCTCCATTTCATTAAACAAGCTGAACAATTCTGTTGCTGTTTTTATGGCTGCAGGCACTTAGGTCATCTTTGATTTTAACTCATCTCAGGGTTCATGTCTGCAGTGAATGACTTTTCTCCCTAGCAGGATGAGGAGATAAGTAAACCATAAAATCTTCCCCAGTAAAATGGCTCCCACCAGCAAGGAGCAGGGAGGGGCCAGGGCTGGAGCTCCCTTGCATTGCACCCCTCCCTATCCCCAAACCTCCACCTTTAGCTCAGTGCGATGGCAGAAGCTAGGCCAAGATTTAGCCCCTCCTTTCCTTGACACCACTACATCCTTAATTCCCCTTCCAGATGTACAACACAGCAAAGTCCCTTTCCTCCTTGGCTACACAGCAGTGGTGTTTGCTGCCTCCATATCCCAGCAAGGAGATTTTGCAGCCTTTGGATGAACTGAAAAGATCTCAACCAGGAACTCAGTTCAGCAGCTAGGAGCTTGTCACACATTGAATCCCCATTGCTTTCAGCAGGGTCTGTGATGTTTTTTTCAAGTGACTAATACATGGCTGCAAAAGATTTAAAGCTTTCTAATAAATGCTGCATCCTCCCCTTCGCTGCACACAGACACACACAAACTGCATTATTCTAATTCCCTGCTAAGCTTTTCTAACTCCTTCTTACATCACACAATATAATCAGCCATTTGGCCCTGAGTCAGTATTTCCATGAAGCAGAGTCAGTGTAAAAAGCTTTCAAGGCACTGGGATTGTTTTTTGCTTCTGTAATGCTTCAAAAATGCTATATCTTGGGACCAAAGAATATTCAGTGAAAACACAGCATTTCTGGATGCCTTTCAGTTCTCACATCAGAAGTGCTGGTGCTGAGAATGAAATTGTTCCCATATTTGAGCTTGGTACCAAAACATCCAAGTTTTTGTTTGTGAAGTTTACGAAAACAAGTGACTATAGACTTGGATCTACTAATCACAGAGAAATGGGAACACCTCAATAGGCATGTCTAGTACCCTTTCTTTATATAAACAATAATAGGTTGCCATTTACCAGTGGCCATGCCACATGAAAACAATTTGTTTTGCATGTGTGTTCAAAGCAGCATTAGTGCATGCCCTATGGATGCTGACCAGCACTAGCTTTGTGTGCAGAAATGGCAGCTGTTGCTTTCCATTCTGTGTTTACCCAAAACCATGCCCAGGTGCCCTATAAATATACTATATATATATATATGTATATATACACACACACTATATATAGGAGATATATATATACACACACACTATATATAGGAGATATATATATATATATACACACACACTATATATATAGGATAAGTGTCCATAAATATGAGGCATTAATGAAAGCTGCTGGGTTTCATGGCACACCATGAGGTGCTGATGCTCTTCAGCTCCTCCCTGTGCCCACGGCAAGTGTCTGTGGGATGAACTGAACCATCTTGTGGGCAGGATCTGCTCTCTGATCGTTATGGCCATTTATGGGAGCAGATAAGCACACTGCATGGCAGGAGATGCCAGTGGGCATCTGAGTAACCCAAGCTGAGCCCACCAGGATGTGACCACCCTACCACCAAAACACCAGAGCCTGTGGGTGAAAGCAGACATCTGAGGATCCCTTTAGGAATTCCTTTTCATCTGACCGACAGGAATGTACTCCAGGTTCTCAGCAGACACATCCCAACACTTAGGTGCCAGGGAATGTGGCATGGGGACAGGGGTCATGCATTGTCCATGTTGTTTGGCCACTGATAAATGCATTTGTCACCCCTGCTTAGTACAGGTTGCTATTCCTCACTGCTGCTTGAGTTTGCTTTGCTTTCTGATGGAAGGAGCAGTGGAAAGCCTGTCAGACCATCAGCAAGCAAAGCAGCACTTGGGCATTTTGGTGTATTTATGTCCACTCTTAGCCATCCTCTTTCTCTTTCTGTTTTTAGAAGCCATCATGAAGCAAAAGTGCAATTTTTGTGTTGGTTACAAAGATTACAAAGACTACACGACAGCAGTTGTAACTGCTGACAGGTTTAAATGTCAGCTGAGAAAAGGAATGGTGAGAAAGGTTGTGTTTTGAATTTTAATGGGGAGCAGGAGCTGGTCAGATATTGCTAGTTTGGGGCATGCTTAGGAAAGGAGGTCTCTCTGATCTGAAGTGATGAGTGTAGTCAGTGGGAACAATGTTCCCCAGAAAAATGGCGGGTTTGTAATCTTTAGAGACAGGCCTGCTGTCTTGTGGGGAATAGGGGGGAAAAAAGCACAAACAAACAAACAAAAAAAAAAACAAACACACACCCCCCCCCCAAAAAAAAAAAAACAAACAAAACAACTATCAAAAATGCTTCCCTCTTCCTTCATGGGGAAAGCTTCCCTGATAAGACAACAGACCTGGGAACACCTCTATTCCAATCGGTAAGGACATGGTGGGGTACCATAAGACATAACAGCCCCAGCAACAAAAACCCCAGCACGAAACTGCCCTTAGGGAGATTTCTCAATCAGAACTTTCAGCCTGGAATTTGAAAGGCTTTGCCCCAAAATATTTATGTTTCAATTTCTAGGTGAAAACTCCACATTCTTTGGGTAACTTTAGTTGTTTTTTTCTTCAGACCAGTAAAAAGGACTGATAAAATTTCTCTTTTTTCTTGGGATAGACATGAGCCACGTGTCATCTCAAAAAAAACCCAAACAAACAAATAAGAGCCCTCCCATTTTATACCTAAACAATCCTCTAAACTTTTTTGATTATTAGTAAATGATAAATTTTATCTGCCTCTTACCATGTCAGCACTAAGGGGGAAGTTGAAGAGTTTTCTAAGAACTGCTTAAACTGCCAGTGAAAACTAGCATTAGAGATAAACTACTGTATCTGAAAATCAGAAAATAGCTTCTCTCCAGCTGTCTTATCAAGCAGCAGCACAGAGCTGTGAAGTACAGCTACTGTGCAGAAAAAATTTGGGGGAAACACTGGTAAGAAGAAGACATGTTTCGAGCACCCATCGATGCACACAGTCTCCAGCTGAGACAGAAAAAAATAATAAATCCTTAAACAACATCAGAATTTATCCAGATTACCAGAATCTACAATTGGATGAGACTTAACAGTTCCTTTTTTTTTTTTTTTTTTTTCCTTTAAAGAAATGACCATTGGAGCTGGCAGAAGAACACTTGGATTTACAGTGGGGAGGGTGGTGAGACACTGGCACAGGTTGCCCAGGGAGGTGTTCAAGGCCAGGCTGGACAAGGCCTTGTGTAACCTGTACTAGTGGGAGGTGTCCCTGTCTGTGGCAGGGGGTTGGAACTAGATGATCCTTGAGGTTCCTTCTAACCTTACCATTCTATGATTCTATGACGCTTCCAGAGAAAAAGTAGGGACCAGTGAAGACAGATCAGCACTGTAGCCATCAAGTGCAGTACAGCAAACTGCAAGTTTGTCTTAAAATTTCTGCAAGTATGTCCAGGTAACAGCAAATCTGAGTAGAGGCTGAGTCCTCCACCCAGCACCACTGATTTTCCATGATGCCTGTCTGTCCCCCAGCTCCCCATCTCCACTCCCCATGCCCACAGCACCTGCTCATGGGGCTGCAATGGTTTCCAGCTGCCACAGCCTCTGTCCAGCTGACACAATTTTTTTCAGCCTCTGCTTGGCTGCTAGCCCACTGCCTCCTTAGCCCTCCTTTGTCTTTAATATCCACAGTCCTCTCACTCTCCTCTTGCAGGTTTCCAAGAGTTACTAGGGCTTTTCACAAACTTGGCTCCTTTGAGCCCCACTCCTTCACTGTGCAAGCAAGCACTGTACACCCAAACTTAATACCCAGTTCATTAGATAATGACTGAGAGCACAGAGGACGTAGCTCAGATCTGAAAATATACAACCACCCTGGGTTTGGGACCAGCTTTCCAGTCTGTGTGGCTGGAGATCAGTCCCATTCCCTATGTTTTGTTGGGTTTTGTGGTTGCACCTCATCACTGTGGCCATACAATCACAAGTTTGGGTTGAAAGGAAATTTAAAAACTATCTAGTTCCAACTCCCTGTCATGGACAGGAACACCTTCCACTAGACGAGGCTGTTCAAAGTCTCATCCAGCCTGGCCCTGAATACTGCAGGGATGAGACATCCACTGCTTCTGTGGGCAACCTGTTTCAATGTCTCACCACCCACATGGGTAAAGCATTTCTTCCTAATATCCAATCTAAATCTACAAAAGCTAAACGCAACAAACAGATATTTCCATATATTTGAAAGGAACATTTTAAGGCGCAAATTTCGTAAGATAAGATGTGCCAGCAAATGGATGTGTGGAGTCTCACAGGAGATTATTTTCTAGAGCTTCAGTAATTAGATCTATTAGTTTGCTCAACACAGAAATAGTCTTAACTGTGAAAACTTGGGTGTTGTTTTGGCTTTTTACAGTGCTTGTTTATGTACGTGGTTTAGAATATGTAAAGGACAAACGAAAAAACAGCTCTGAAAAAACACTACGAAGTCTGAAATGTGGTATCTGAAGGTGAACTGGAGAAGAATGCTGAGGCCAGCCAGCCAGCCAGGGCTTGGACACAACACCTGTAATGCGATTTCCCCCTGCTGCCCTTTGCTGCCTACAGTAATGGTGGCCAACTGCTGGGTCTGGAGCTGTATCCACCTTGCAAATGACAAATTAATACTTGTGTAAGGAAGGCACAGACCACACAGACCAGGGAGGAGTGAGCATAATTTAGGAGCTACCATCCCCAGCAGACATATGCACTGACATAGTAATATTTCTGTAACAGTCCTCTGAATGTAAACCTCAGTAATTCTCTTTTGGCAATGAGTTTTAGGGGAAATTTCCTGGGCTGCAATGACCCCATCTAGCTATAGGTGCAGCACACAGCCCAGCAAAGCCAATTTAGCCACACACACAGTCAAGGAGGGCTGATGGAGGTCAGCTCTGCTGCATAAGGACACAAACAGCTCCTGCCAAGCAGCAGCCAGCTCACCCGAGTGGACTCCACCAGAGTTGGGACTGAGGCCAATGAAGAAAAGCAGCAACCCTTGTGCTCCTCCTGTGTCTAATGCCTAAACACACAGATTCAAAATTGAGATCTATGATTCGATAGCTTTGACTATAGCAGAAGACAACCCTACTAAAGGTAATAACTGTGTGTGTTTGGTTTTGAACCAGGTCTGCTTTTTTGCCATTCAGTGTTTTTCTGTTTATTTCCCCCCTGAGCTACTGAAAAGAATCCTGGGAAGGAGAAATCTTATACAACAAAACCCAAATTTGGCACTAACTGGGCACACATGGGTAGATGAAGCAACCATGGGATCTCACAGACCTGTAAAAGCCATTTCCAGTCCTGGAAGCCCAGATAAAGATGAAAGGTTTAAGGACTGGATTTAAGTGCAGCCTGAGCCCATCTCTACCCCATGTTTAGGAAAGAGGCTGAACTAGAGCAGCAAAGGAAAGCCAACTGGCGTTGCCAGTGACACAGAGAGAGGCAATGGCTCCAACTCAGCCATCCCTCCTTACCCAGTGAGGTCACACAGGCAGCTTTCAGTAGGGGCTTAAAGCAAAGCTGTAGGGGTAGAGAAAGATGTCACAAGGGTTATCTTGCAGCAGTGTGAGGTTTAGCACCAGGGTGGTAGGTGTAGCCAAGAGTGAGTGCAAGGGCTTTTTTGAAAACACTGGTGAGAGAAGCTGTATTTACTTTGGCAGAGTTAGTTTGGAGCTACAGTAGGATAAATGAGACTAAGACCCAGTTTAACTGTTAAAGCAAATGTATCTGACATTGACTTCAGTAGACTAATTCCAAATTTATATTACATTGAGGCTAGAGCCAGTGTGATGATAATTATAGGGAGCAAGATAAAAAAACCCAAATCATTGTATTAAGAGAAACAAATAGACCCTGGAAAAGTGCCATGTTTTTAAACTGGACTACAATAACTTGTGCTGGTCAGTGTCTGTTAGATCCTACTCATGTCCAGGCATTTATTTCCTTATCTTAATCTTGTTGAAAAGCTCAGGCAGAAGAAAGAAAAAGCAATTATCTTCCTCTTAATAGAATGGTGCATTTAAATAATAATACTTTTTAAATGCTGGGCCAAATAAAAGCCACAGCAAAATCAAGGGAAAGGCAGAGTCAGTCTGCCACAGCTTTCTCAAGCTTTCAGAGAGCATTTTCTCCTGCACTGCAGACCTCCCTTCCTTAATGCCTTCCCTCCTCCAGTTTCCTTAGTCCACACAAAGCAAGAAGGTAAACATCTGTTTCTGCTTGCTAACCTTTCTTTTTTTCTTAGGAGGCTCTTACTGCTGACAAGGGCACCGTACATATTTCACTCCACAAGATCAAGCGAGGATAAAGGGAGTGGTTTCCTGCTCCAAAAAGCAGCCCGTGCCAGCACGTTAATGCTGTTTAAGCACAGCTCTTCGTCATCACCAACATGAATGAAAAGCCAAGGCAGCCCTGGGATACAGAGAGAAAGATCTCTTATAAATCTGGACAGCAAGCTGACCTCTGGCTCTGACATCACCAAGCCAACCACTTTTGGCCTGTTTGTCATCACTCAGTCCTCCAGGCATCATTCATAGCCAGACTGCAGAGAAAGAGTGGGTGCAGAAGAAATTGTTCCTCAAGAAACTGTTCCTGCCCCACACACATTAAAGCAGTGACTCCCCAGCCCGGCTGCATCCCTCCTGCCCACTGTGGGCCTTACCTGGAGGCTGTCCCTCTGAGCTGCTCCCCAGGCCCCACACTGGCCTGGTTATGCAATGCCAAGTGACATTTTACTGAAGCAGTTTCAGAGAAGCAGAATGAAAAGACACAATATTACACTTTCCAAACGCCCTCGAGTCATACTCATTCCATCCATATTTTTCATCTCCAGCACAGCAACATGGCCTCTGTGACCTCTCTTTGCTTGTGCAGACCCCATGCCTTCACCCCATTGCCCTTCTTCTACAGCTGGGGCGTCTGCCTGCTGCCTCCAGCTGACCTGGCACACCCCTTGCCCTCCAAAATGCTGGGAGAGATGAGCTCATCCAGAGCAGCTTGTAAGACAAACATCCTGACAGCTCTCACTAACATTTTCCACAGGTTTCTGGTGCTCCATTAGCTCTTGCTAGACCGTATCGCAAAGCAGTTGCCGTAATTAATGGCTTGTGTACTTTTGCACACACAGGTTCTTATAATCCCTCTGCTTCTATCTCCACAGAGTCAAAATCACCAGACCAAGGCATTGAACACACACAGTAAATCCACAGCCTTGGTGATCACTTATCACCTGTTCACTTGATAAACTTCCCAGTTCTTTCCACCTAGATGTATGTCTTTTAAAAAACCCTATGGCCATCTCCCTTGTAAGAGGCATGGCATAAGCAAAAAGGGATAAAACAAAGTTGTACTTCAACTAAAATCCTTCATTTCATTAATTTGCCCACAAGGCTTGAGGACCAAGGAAAGCAGACACAAATTTTCTTGCCTGGATCTAACCTTTAGCTAGTCATTCTGAGGGAGAAGTGACAGAAGCGAGAGGAGAGAGGCTTCTCTACACAGACAGGGCTGAAAAGGGAAAGAACAATGCAAGCTGTGAGCCTTTCCTAGCAGGAGAAGATCCCTGCTCCAAGGTCGAAGAAAGTCTCCCAAGAGTAGTGGAAAACCTTTCACACCAGTCACTGCCACAGAGGAGAGGGCCCTCGCTACAGCCTGGGCAGGGTAGCTTGTCCAGCTTTGATATCCAGAAAACTCAGGGTCAAAGCCTCAATTCGTGTGGAGTTACAGGGAGTTTCCTTGCCAAGCCCAACATACCTACATTTTCATGTGCAATCACAGATGGGTTTGGGCTGGGAAGAGATGCTTGAGCACTCCCTGGTCCACCCCAGTCAGAAATGGGCTGTTCATTTCACTGCTTCTGCCAAAGGACTGCAAAAAAGACTTTCCAAAACATTCCTCTTGAGCACTGCTCCCAGGCAAGGCAATCTAAAAGGTTGAGCCAGCCCATCACATGCAAGGTCTGGCTGGCTTCCCCTGAGACCAGGGTTGTTCTGGTCAGGCCCAGTACACAAACCACCAAAGTGAGCTTAACAGCAAGTCCATCATCTTGGTCAGCACTATCAAGAGCTTTTAGCCATGTCACACTGACAGCTATATGCAGAGCCACACATTCACTCCATCTGCATCCAAAATGGTGTACCACATCCCCGGGGAGACAACCTTTGCTCTGCAACAAGACACACTGCAGCAACATGCTTTTCTTCAAGAGGACTTCCAACACTTTTAAGGATCCCCTAGCCAGCTTCTTCCAGAGGGGATTGCCAGCAGTGGTGCCACCAGACCCTTTCTCTCCTACAGGTGAGAACCAGCACCTTTCCCTGCCCCACAACAACATCTGACCACAGCCCTAGCATCTGCACATGCTTACATTCCTGGTAGAAATAAAATGGTCATCACAGTGGGACATTAATGGGCACATAAACACTACCAAACAGAGTTGTTATTACTGTCGCCACAGTTCAGGTAGGCATCATCAATATTTACAGTGGAGTACGGTGGTGATTTTAAGGAGTACATGGGTTTAGAAGCCATTACATTATTTTGAAATATGCACACTCTTGGGTGGATGCTTAAAGCTCTGCTACGTGGTGGCATAAACTCTGTATTAATTTTGGCTCCGTAGAGGAAAATTTAAAATGGTGCCCTCAAAATCATTATGCTGAGCAAAATTCAGCAATGGGGAAAAGACAGCCTGGAGGGAGAAGAGGGTAGATGTACTTCAAGCAGCTGAAAGACCCTGTGGGACTTGCCCAGCCCAGGCCCAGGGATGTCAGGGCTAATATGTTGGAATGTGGAGGACTCTGGCATCAGTGCCCCACATCGTGGCTGCACCTTTCTTAGTCTCAGCTGGTAGGAACCTCACAAGCCCCTGAGGATGACTTTTCTGTCCCTGAAGTATGGTCTGCTCTAGAGCCCTATTTATGCAACCTCTGTGATGGGAGTAAGGTGCAGTGTTCCTGAACAGACTGTACTGAGGACGAAGCCTGTCCCTGCATACCTAGAGCATTACTCATGTCTGCCAGAGTCCTTCTGCCCCTAAGGGTACTTGAAAGGTACTTGAAAGGATGCTGCCTGTGCACTGGTTACAGGCTGTATCCTGACAAGTGATAAATATGAAGAATTCAACCAGTTTGTCCAGTTGGTCAATACTTGCATCTGGCAAACCACCATAACTTATGATGTCCAACATAGGCAGGGCTGTGCACATGCCGCAAATCCAAAAGGAAACATCACACATCCTAGCTGCCTCTTGGCAATCTTCACCTGACAGTAAGAGGCATATAGATAGCAAAAGAGCATGGGCCTGCACTTATATAAAAGGCTCACTTCGACTGCCACCCCAAAATATTCCCACTGCTGACTGCCCATTCTGACCTCTCTGGAGAGAGCTGCATAGAATCTGAATAACCAGCTCCGGTCTGTAGGGACAAGGGATTCAAAGTCTATTTGAATGGGCATCAGAAATAAGCTCATACATTCCTGCATCTCATCCACATATAAAGGAAATGCTCAAAATTCATCTGAGAGTTGACTCAGACCTGCCCTTTCAACCTGATATCCTAACATTACAGCCTACCTCTATAAAAATATAGTAAGTAGAAAAAAACCTCTGAAATCTATAATGGGGTTTCAGCAAGCAACAGACATGAGCCCAGAGAAACAGAGAAAACCCCCCATATAGCTCCATGTGAACAACTGCTGGTGTATGCTGTTCTCTTTTTCTCTGGCTTAGGAGAGCAAGCTGGAGCAGAAGTGAGGACCCATCTCTATCTGGGTACCATCGGGACTGCACATCACTGGGTGATAACAGAGGAAGCAGTTCTTCCCAGTCCCCCAAAGCCCATGATGAGCTGCAGGGATGGCTCCACCACAGTGGCACCCTCAATCCTTTCATCTTATCCCCATGGCTATTGGGGTGCAGCTCAAGGAGTGATGCCAGCCAGGAGAGAGGCTCCCACCCCCATGAAGAAGGTCTCCCCTCAAGTCTCCCCTAGCTTTTGGAGGGAAGCAGCAAGCCATCAGTGGATTTTGTTGTTCTCTACCAGGGTTTGCAGGGAGGTCTGGCTTGGTATGGCTCAGATTAGCTTTCAGATGTATAAAATTGTGCTGGCAATACGGCTGTCCATTATTTAATGCAGATTGTGTGTGCTCCCCACTCCCAGTCTGTGCAGTGCAAGCATTACCTCACCAACTGGATGTAATTTCTCAGCTCTCTTACTTCAATAAAAATTCTAACACCTGCAAACTTTTTACACAAATCATGTATATTAGAGCAGAAACCCCCCAACACGTTCTCCTGAACTAGCAGCCATGCATCTTGAAACCAAATCCTCTAGAAGACATCTGGTCGATGCTGGTGTCGTTATTACAAGGCTCCCCCGCGGCGCCGGTGGCAGCGAGCCCACGGACCTGCTCCACAAAGGCCAGTCTGTAGCCTGGGCTCCCTCTGCCATACTGAGCTCCCTGGGAATCTGATGGACTGCTTTCAAGAACCTTAATGAAACTAAGTAACAACAACACCAAAAAAGTGCAGACCCATTAGTAGATGGAAGGGGAACTCAATCTGTTTTACAAATGAAAATGAAGTAGCAGCCTCAATTATAGGATTTTTTAAACGAAGCAATGGAAAGCAAAGGGTGAATCCTCAGTTTGCTTCTGCAGGTGCTAATGCTGAAGCAGACCATGGAGGCTTTTATCTTAGACCCGTGCACAGTTACATCAGGAAAAGTGGGCTGCAAAGACCATGAGGCAGAGGAGATGGAGAGGTCTCCAACTCACATTCCTGGTTCAGTCCTCTGAAAAGCTGCTTTCTCTCCCCACAGCAGCAATAAAAAAAAGTGCACAGTTGAGCTCTTGAGCCGCTGCTAACTAAGGCTGAGCACTGGGTGGGTTGAGAGGAGCACGTTTTCATCAGACCCGGAATTGCTTACTTCAGGTGTGTGCAAACACATTTGCTAGAAGAAAAGGCTCATTCATCTAAAATACCCTTTGTTTCCTTTTTTTCCCCAGACCTTCAGAGCACAATTGCCTTCCCAAGGACAATGTGAATGAAGGCGAAAGAGGCTATAAACCCCCACCTATCTCTAAGGCTGGCAGGCAGAAAGGCCCACGTGCAAACCTCATGAGCAACCTTTGTTCTGGTGACATTTCCAGCCCAGTCACTAGGTCAGGGAGAACACGGACAAGTTTAATTAAACGTCCAGACTATCTGGTGTTGCTTTATTATCACCTGAACCTTCCCACTGCTTCTCAAGTGAGACCCAAGGCACATAATCCTGACAGCAAATTAACAAGTTTATCTTGGTTGATTGACCCAGACTTTGGAGCCATAGGAAAAAGAACAAGGGCTTGAAGTTCAGCAGAGCTCGGTGCCAAGTATCACTCTTAAATGACAGGCCAGAGCTTAGCAGGAGCAGTTTGACTTTTCTTACCCAACATCCTGTCACCAGCAGCCTGTGCAAACCATGCAAATGCTGCAATTAGTATCAGAGATAAACCCGATCCATTAGTAGATGGAAGGGGAACTCAATCTGTTTTACAAATGAAAATGAAGTAGCAGCCTCAATTATAGGATTTTTAAAAACATGCAATTTAGCAAAATGTTGATTTCCTTTTCGTTTACTTCGTTCTTTGTCTTTTAGATACTTCAGCTCAAGTAGCAGGCAGTATATTAACCGACCAGATTTTGGCAATGTATTTAATAATCAAGCTCAAGTAAGTGCTCTTAGGAAATAATTTTATTTACAGTTCAGCTGGGGGAGAATATTAAAGCTTGAGTATTTGGGTAAAATTATTATCCTACAGTAATATATTTTGAAGGCATCTAGGCTGTAGATGACTAGCTTTGGTGAGTCAGAGCCAAGCATTTGACCTTTCAGAAAACTCATCATATTTTTGGAACAAAGAGCAGGATTTGCTCTCCAATTTCCCCCAGCCAGGGCGGGAAGTCACCACCAGCAGCAATTTTAGTACCTCCCTCACCACTCTGTGCCCTGAGCCTCAGCAGGAAGGTTTTGGGGTTGCTAGCAAGCAGCAGAATTGCTCCTGACAGCACACTCTCTCCTCCATACAGTTAGTTGCTTTATGTGTGGATATGTTTCACCATCTGCAGCAAGGCTGAAGTTTGGGAACACGGCACAAAGATATTTAAGCATATACATGCCTGTATAACTTTTTTTTTTTTTAATTGGTCCAGCCCACGTTACTGTTTAAATAATTGAAGGTGCTCAACATTAAACATATTTTGCCATGGCACCTTTCCCACTCCAAACTGTTTGGAATCTGAACAGAGACTAAGCATTAACTAATTAAATTTCTCAAAACAAAGGTTAATTAGTGTGTTTATTTTGGATTATGTATATATTGAATAATTAAACACTATACGGTACCATAAAAAAAAAAAAAAAAAAAAAAGGAAGAAAAAAAAGCCAGGATGAAAGGAGGAAACATTTCTAAACCCAAGGAATAGACATCTCTGTCTGCTGTGCAGCTACATTAACCATTTGCTCACGACTTCAGAACAGCAGTTCTCCAGTGACCACCATCTGGAGTGCTGGAAGGCTAAAAGCATAACTCCTCTCAATCCAAGAGGAAAGTCCAGCAGCCTTCAACTGTGACTACAGCAGGTTCAAGTAATTCCAGGACAACAGACAGCTGCAGAGAATCCATGTGGCTGAGGAAAACATTATAATGAACACCCTCATTCAACACACGCGCGCAGACGCCTCCTGCGGTCCCGTTTGCTGTGCCAGACGCAGCAGCCACTAAGGACAGAAGGTCCCTCACAAGGTCCCTTGGACAGAAGCATTCCTCTTCTCCCTCCAACCTCCCTTTTTCCTTTTTGCTGCAAAGGTGGAAAGTTTACAACACGGAGCCTGTATTCCAAATACTTAAAGTACACAATTATCTGTAGACCATGATAATGACTGGTGTCCAAGAGCCAGACCACACTAAAAGAAATAAGCTGGTGAAGATTCACCCAGACTCTACTTTAACTCAACAGCTGACCCTAGAACAGTACCATCAAGCCACAGAGGATACAAGGATAAACCACTTGCCACACATAGAGGAAGGAAGACAGAAGCTAATACCAGTCACACTGTAATTACTTGACAGCATGTAAATATACACACCTCCCCTGAAGGGAGGGCACACAGGGCACTATTTTCAAAGAATAAAGGGATCTAAAAGCTTATTTTCTTTCTCAAGCTTATTGTGTAGAGCAATTCACATATACTTTCCCTACAGCAATAGGAACAGCATCAGATTTATCTACATTAGGCATTTCCAGCACACCTATCATGGTGGGTTTAAGATCCACTTTATCTGGAGTCTTATGAGAGCTGCCATGAGATCTTTTGTTCATCAACAAAATAAGTCTCTGTATTTCAGCTTTCAAATAATTTTCTACACAAACAGAAGTCCAAGTTACAACATATATCTCTTCTTTCACAGTATCTTCCACTGCTTCAGTGAACAATAACCAGCTTGATATACCAAGCAGTAAACTAAACCCACAGGCACACCTCAGATGAGAGATTAACTGGAGTTGTGCTTATCCAGAAGCCAGCCAACATCTATGGAAGTCTCTCTTCTCCTGACCACATACATATAATACAAACTTCAACACAGTATTGGAAGTTGCTGTCAGCTGAGCTCTGCTGGCACTTGCAAGGCGGCTGAGAAAGACAGGTCATTGAGGATGGGTGTCAGAAGCAAAAATTGGGCAGCTCCTGGCTTCTCACCTTGTGATTGTCGCAGCACTATCAGGAGGAGCAATCAGAGGTGCACCTGACACCTTCAGGGAAGGCAGAAGTACAGTCAGCTGCTTGTTCTCACCCTGATGTCTCATTCCTATCACTGGAGGTCACAATTCCTCCTTAGTCATGAATTTCTGCCTAGATTGCCAATTATTTGCCTCTAGACTTTTTTGGATTCATCACTTGATCAGAGGTCCAAAATGGATGAACTTATTTTATAGCTGTTGCTTATGAAGGGATACAAATAAAACTGGCTCTCTGATTTATATGTTTTTCCTCTACTCAGTGTTTCTTCAGACATATTTTATTATAGAAATATTCCTTTTGCAGATCTAGGAAGATAAACCTAGTTAAAGTGACTTTATTGAGGGACCTTACACCAAGTCGTGCTTTAAAGGAGCAAGTTATTAAAGCCAAAACTCTCCCCCCACTTTTAAAAAAAGTCTCAAATATTTGTGTCACGCTGTAGAAAAGATGTTTTTGAATGATGGATATGTCAAAAATCTTATTTGATTCCCCTTTTCTCCTTTCCTGATAGTCTAAAGTTTCCCTTTGGGAAAATTGCCTGGGAAGCTTTTCTGATGATACGCTGAAGGTCGTGTACAGTCAATGTGATACAAAGTGAACCCAGATCTCAGGCTTTGCAAATGTTCATTATGTAAATTACAGGAGCTGTGAAGATGGAAATGAGGCATACAGATGCTGTTATGCACAAAAAAAGCAGAGGGGAAACTTCAGACTTCCCTTCACTACAGAGGCAGTTGGTGTCTACAGGCGTTCTCTTCTCTGCAGTATTTCTAGCATGGAAAGGTCTTAGATTCTCTATGGGTGTTATTTCAGGAATGACAAGCTCCATGCTCCTCAGTGCAGGTCAAGAATTGGGATAGATCTTTAAATTCAACACGCACCTAGGGAGAACTGAGGGCCAGAGGAGCTGGAAACTGGATGGGAGGAAATGGGGAGGGTGTCTGTGCACAGTAGTTGTCAGTGCCTGTCCAGTGTCCTTATTTCTGGGATTAGTTTTGATGACTGGTGTTAGTCAAGACTAGTCCCCAGGAGGAATGTATCTGCATTGTGAACTGCAGTACAGAGACACATGAGTGGAAGAGATAAAGATTCAGCACTTGATTTCATGCATTCTTGGGCATATCACTTGGAGGCCAGATTTTGAAATATGTTAGAGATCAAAGGACGAAGACAGACAACCAGCTTCATTTTCAGATCTATCCCAGGGCATGTATCTCCTGCACACTCCAACAGGAAATTAGCACCTTTGCGTTTGTTTGGTTTGTTTTTTTTTTTTTTTTAATTACTGAATGTGTTTGGATAGCTGGTTTCACCATGAGCAGCCAATATATAAGTGGCAGACATGAAACTGCACTTTGTTTCAGTTTTCCACCTGAAGGGAAAGGAGTGTGAATGTCCCCTTCTGTTTCTGTCAAATCTTGTTCAGGTTCAAAGCACAATTCTACTCTAAACAATAAATTAAGAGACCTGATTTCAAGAAGCAGTAGAGTACTCAGCAGCTAATGTGAGCTACTGCTGTTGGGCAGTGTTGAAATTCAGCCGCAGAATCTCCAGTTCCTCAAAAATGAAGGAATCAAATACTCAGGACTGGTTTTGGTATGTTTGGCTTAAAAGCTCATTAGAGAAGGAGAGGTACAGATACTTTGGTGATGGGGTGGAAGGACAATGCAAAGTCAGGTGTTCTCCCACCAGGGGATTGGCACTACCCAGGACAGATCAAATGAGAGAGCAGGGCTGAGCTTTCCACCATCAACGTCATTAAAGATCTGCTCTGACCTGCAGGAAAAAAAAAAAAAAAAGGAGAGAGGAGCAGCAAGACAACACTGGAAGGGAAATAGGGAAATTCCAACTCCCTGACCCTGGAACAACCTTCCCCTTCCTGTCAACAGAGCAACAAACAGAGGAAAATGTATTAAATTGCCTCAAGATTAAAAAAGAAACAAAGAAAGAGGTTTTGTTGAGTCATCCAACACTACTCACATCAAGATATTTTGTTAACAACTGCACTAGAAGAGTAAATGTAGCATGTTTTGGTTTGGCTCTTTCTTTAGCAGCAAGATTGATTTACATTCACGCAAGGAAACCTGGTTTAAAATGAGATTCTCCTGTCTCTTCCTTTCTCTCATTGTGTCCATCACATATCTTGGCTAGAAAATCTGCTCTTATGAAAAAAAACACACTAGACCAACACAGGGCAGACCATTCCCCACCATGCACGTCTTTGAGAGGTGTTTAGTCTGAAAGGCCATTTAGAGAACCAGAAAGGTTGGCACCACTGAGCTCCTGCATTGTAGGCTGCACTGGGTGGGGGGAGCCTGGCTCCTTGAGGAGGAACTTGTCCTCAACGAGCCCTGGGTTTTGCAACACACATAGGAAACATCTTGCACTGCCCTTGATTCATGCAGAAATGTTAGCTAATCTCTTTTATGTAATCACCGATAGCTGTTTCTAAAGGCTAAGTCCCCAAAATGGAAGGAATGAATTAAGAGAGACAGATGCGGCTTGGCTTACTATTCCAATTACAGCCTCAGATATAACCTAGTTCAGTTCGTGCTGATTTATGCAGCCCTTCAGATGCGTCGCACACCCACCCAGACAGGAACATGCAGGTTATTTGCTGCTCAGCCCAGTTTCTCAGTCTGATGCCACTCACGCCAAAGCCACTGGAATTGCTCCAGGTTTACTCTGCTGAAACACGATCAAAGTCCAGGCAAATGTCTGGTTCGTTTACCCTGGATCCCCTCGCCTGGCACCACTGCAGGCTTTGGGAGCTCAAGGCGTGCCTTCCCCACCCAGTGATGGCCACCTTTGGTCACCCTGAGTAAGTCAAGGAAGGCAAAATCTCTGAAGTACCTCCTGCAGCATCTCCAGGCTCATAGTCCACGGAGGGCAGATTAAGAGCCAGAGTGAGGCTCAGTGACCCACTCAGCTGACATGGGTACAAGCTGCCCCTGTCTGCAGGCATAACAGCCCCCAAAGGAATGATGTTTCAGCACGTCCTGGGATGCACAGACCCATCAATCGAACAGGCAGCTGGGGGTAGGCAGGGTGGAACAAGCCCAGGAAGAGACTCAAAGTTCTGCTTCTGGGAGAGAATATAGAGTGTCTGCTCCCACCATCCCTGCTCAGTGGTAAAGATGCCTCTTGTTTTAGGGATGGAGCTATTGCCTGGCTCATGCACACAGATGAAAGACCCTCCTCTTTGCTTATTCCCTGTGGAAAAATATTCCTGAATAGGGCTGCGTTTAGGTTCCCTTCCTCCACAAAAGTCTTCCCTACCATGACTGACTTCAGGAGTAGCAGAAGCCGTCCCATAGGCCTTGGAGAATATTTTCCCATTTTATGTAAACTGAGCACCAGCTCCATAAAAAGGGAAAGATTTATGCTTGGCAAACATTTCCAAGGAGCCAATATTTCCCCGTTACTTACTCATGGTTTGTGAATACAAACCTCACACAGCTGGTACCTCCACTAATGATCCCATTACAATATGTATTGAGCTGATACTCGGTGATATCTCATTGAGGTATTCATCCATGTCGGAAGGGATTTGTCCATAAAAATATCTCCTCTCATACCATCACAGGATGCTGCATTCATTCCTCCTTCCTCTGTCATCTGATGCTGCCTAATCCCACTCACTGACATCAATCACAGGGGGAAAATAAGACAATTAACTGGCAATTAATTACATTATAAACTGTAAGGAAGAACAGAATATGTGTAAACCTTAATAGCCTCATTAACACACACATTACAAGGTGGTTGCACAATCTTATGGCTATGGATCTCTTTATATACCCATGACATCACACAGACTTTAATCATGGAATAACTTGCTTACCTCAAAGGACCGCACAGTGGTTCAAGGAACCTGCCTGGCCAGCCCACAGCAGTAATGGTACAGCCACTTTATGCTGCCTCTCCTGCAAAAACACTGGCATAAACGATCACCAGAGCACCTGACATGCTGCAGCATGCCACCAGCTGCAGCTCCTGCGGTGTCCACACTGTGTTCAGGCCATAAGGACAGGGGGATGGCAAGTCTCTATAGACAAGTGTTCTCTGCACAAGGCAGGCATTTCATGGTGTGTGTAGGCATCAGGGAGCGCTACCCACCCCCTGTGCTGGCTATGAGTATGCTGACTTGCAACAACTCAGAGGCTTGTGATGACAGCCACTCAGTCCAGGGCTCACTTTAGGATGGAACAGGTGCCTGGTCATCATGAGTGATGTGCATCGGCTCCTTCTTCTGTTCCCTGCTCAGCAGGCAGGCTGCTGGCATTTCTGTCACAAGGACATACATGCATTGGGCTAGGGCTGGAGTCTGAAAACCCAGTGGTGACAGTAACAATGGATTATTATTACTATATAACACACATGCAATGTGGTTACAGTTAAAGGGACTTCCTGTAGGACTAAAGAAAACAAAGTGGGAAGAAAATAACAGCTTGGGTAAGGCACCCTCCACAGAACTACAGCAGCTGTTATAAAGCAATGGCAGAGGCTCTGTCACCAAGGAACTGGGCTCAAAGCTTAATGTGTCCAGAAATAGTGCCTGATCTCTGCTTAGGAGTCACAAGAAAGGAGGGAAAAACTCAACACAAACCAAACAACCCACAAGGGAGATCACGAGGTCATACCCAGCCCTAACTGAGGTACCAGGGCCTACAGCACTTCAGTGGTCATGTTGCCACAGTATCATGGTCCTCAGGCCCCCTATGAATGACCTTCACAAAAAACTTCAAGGTACTCTCTCTCTCTTCATCATACTACTGTTACAACATTTCTGCCATGGAAACGTGACTAAATCAGTCCATCTAATATAGACCAAACCTTTGACTTTTTCCTACTCTTATTTGTTCAAAAAGAAGTGTCTTGTGAAGTAGGAGAATGACCTACTAAAGCAGGGAAATTAGGAGTGTAGAAGATGGATTAGGCAGTAAATCAAGTTTGCCTCCAGTGGTAGGTATAGCCTAACTAGGCTCTGCCATCACTCCTTCTCTTGGAATCAGCTGCATCCCAAGTCTCAGCTGTGTTAACTCTGGTTCCAGTCCAGTGTTATTTCTGTAACACATAAACTGGGATGACATGAACCCAGCCCATTCATTTATTTGTGGAGCACAGACAGCTGACCGATAGCCAAGCACTAATAAAAGCAGCATTCTCTCTCCTGTGCCATTCTGCGCTAGGTACCGGTGGCAGGCTGGACCTTCAGGCACCAGCAGCAGTTTCAGAGTTTCATTCTTAATTTTGATGGAGCTGCATTGCCACGGTGGTTTCTCTCCCAGTTCAGCTCTATATTTAGCCACGGATTCTGTCCTTGGCTTATTTTTTTCATCGAGGTTGGTAGCTAATGCTGCACTGCTCTTGGTATGCCTGCCTCCCTTGTCAACGTGCAGGCTGTTCTGGGGATGCATGAGGCAGTCAGATGTGACAGAAGCTGAGAGGTTTATTTCACAGCTAGGAAAGGAGAGGAGGGAGCCAAACATTTCCATTCCCACTCTAGGAGCTCCAGTCCCCAGGGAGGGCTGGAGTCTGATGTCAACTGGCACTGGAAACACCCACGTTCAGCTAACCTGCCTGCAGCGTTTGCTATGGGATAATTGGCTCTGAGGCGTTACATCAAGAAAAAAAAAAAAAGTCAAGCAAGACAGGACATCAGTCATTTTTAAAATAACCCAGGGTGAAGCTCCAAGTGTGATGACCAGGGGCCAGATTCAGATTCCTGAACCCCAGTTCATGTCTGGGGTAATTCTGACCTCGGCAGAGTCACCCGAGCTGGCACCAAGGCCAGTGAGATCAGAATCTGGCCCAAATCACTTGGCCTCCTGCTGCACCCCATGTTGTAACTATCCATGATGTTGACACATTCAACTTGCCACTCATTTGTGGGACTAATTAAACATTCGCATTTGTCTGTGCTCGCTCAGCTCCTAGCAACTGCAGTCACAGTCCTAATTAAAATAATAGACTGAGATTGGTAACATTACTGATTTAACAGGAAATTAGAAGAGTTACATTCGCAGAGCTTAGGTAATTGACACCAACAGCGCTTTTCTTGTAATGTGCATTCTGTGATTGATTTTGTTCCCCAGTCAGGCCTAAATGCAACTTGGGAGCACATCTCACCATCAGATTACAGTACAGAGGAATTAAATGACTATTACACCACTGCCTGTTCTAGAGCTGGCAGCTGTGGGCTCAAGTATGGCATTCAGCTTCCAAACCAAACATCGGACCTAAAATTATAAGCCTAATGTAAAACAAAACATGTTTGGCACAACATATTCAGCTGGCCTTTTAAAAACTTCCCGGCAATGTGCTCATCGACAGAACTCCTGCCCAGGAAGAGGGCTGCAGTGGACACAGGCACAGCTTGTGCATCCTTGGCTGCCTCAGGTAACAACTCTCTTCGGATGGGGCATGACCTATAGATACAGTAAGTTCTTGCAGGCAGATGCGAAGGCTTTGTGCCACACCAGTGATGGTGCAATGCAGAGGGACACTCTGGTCATAGAGTGGTGGAGCTGAGAGTAGACGGTGATGGGGAATGTTTAAGGTGTGTTAAGAAGATCTCACTGTCATATTGAAGAGAAAAGGCTCTGCTCTGCTAAACACAACCTGAAGCTCACGCCGCATGAAGAAGGTCTATGTGTGGGTAGCACTGCAAGGAAGCAATATACCCCTTCTATGGGACAGGGAATTGGACTTCTGGAGATGGCTCTGCCCATTCTCATGGCTAAATCAACATGGGTGCATACTAGCCTCAGAAAAATGAATCAGTCTTTCTCTGCTGAGGAAGCTTGTGACTCCACGGTCTTCAAATATGTTATTCATGAAATAGATCCTGCCATTTTCAACAAAATCAGCTGTCACGAGTATAATAGAGTAACTTAAAAACGAGCTGGACTAGTTCGGTCTCATTGGTTGCAACTGGGGCCAGTATCTTGCTATCACCTCTCCCCTTGGAGCCTGGGGCCACAAATGCAGATGTGTTTCTCATCTGACCTCCTGAATGTTACATGTACTTCAGTGTCGTCAAGTTACAGTGCTGTTTTGTCCAATAAGTTCCCTATACCGAGTTTTGTTGCACGAGGCAGATGGTTCCTTTCAGAAAGGCACATACAGACTTATTTGAAGGCACCAAAGCGAAGAACCCATCTTTGCCCTTGGTAGTTTCACCCAACTGATGGCAACTTCCAAAAATGTTCTACTCACCTTACATCCCTCTCTGCTCACTACCAAGCAGCATCTATAACCAGAAGATCCTGAAGATCATAGTCCTAAAAAACAGGGAGTGGACAGCACAGGGCACCTCAGAGGGTTTTACAGGGTGCTACCACTGCAAGGAAGTGTGATCACTTATCATCACACCTCAGTGACAAGACAACATGAAACACATATTGGGCAACTGGAAACGATTCCCTGGGTTCAACCAGTGACTTTCTGCATAATGTCACACGCAACACTGACTAATTGATTTTACATATCAAGAAGCATTACTTGTATCTGCACATCTGTTGATTGAGACACCACATTTAGAAGCGTACATAACTGCTGCCTGCCTCTGAAGAAATGCATTGCCTGTAAATCGTTGTGCAAACTGGGTATGAAACACCAAAATTGCATCAAGTTGCAAGAATATTAGTTACTTAATAGTCACACATTCCTGTGGGCTCCTGTCTATTTCTGGACTCAGACATGTGCTGGGAAGAACAAAGTACATGTGATCTGGACTTTCTTGTCCAATATTAATCCCAGCACAACAGGGCTATAAAATGTTTTCATGAACATGTATGTCCTCTACAGGGAGCTTCGTGGAATAATAGTGCAGAGAAAGCTGTAGCTTAGGAAGCTCCTGTCCACAGTTTATAAATCCTAGCCATCTTGGCACATCTCAGGGAGTATTATCAGGGCCCTGGAGAGCTAGTGCAAATGGTACTCTTGTAGCTTGCATAGATAATTGTTTATAAAAGTCTTTCTTTCCTTCTGCTGTGCCTGACAATGATTATATCCAGAAAGCATTTGTTGTGTCCGTCATGTTTGGCTCCAGCAGCTCCCAGAGGCATCGCGCAGCGGATGCTCCAGTGAAGTCCCACCTTCCTGTTGGACACTGACAAGAAGGACACCTTCCTGTTGGACACTGAAAATCTTTCTCCCTGTGCTTTATCTCACAAGAGACAGCTTTCAGGTGGCAAATGACAGTCTGGGCTTTAGGCACTCTGCATGTGCACTGGAATGAACACTGGGGCATTTGCTTCTGGAGTGTTTCCATATCCCACAGTTTAAACCTCCCTACTATTAGCAGGTATTTGATCCCATAAATATTGTCCAAGTGTTCAGAATGGATACCTGCTGTTTGCAATGACAGCATTGAGCTAGCCTAAAAATTAAGTGCGATCATCTAGCCTTGCCCCTCCTTGAACTATCCTGCAGCCTGTTGCACCCCACCAACAGGGCGAATGGCTTTCAAAGCACCTGATTCCTGCCACTGTGAGAGCCAGCATGCTGCCTCTAGTTCTGCCTCATTGCAGCCACTACGGAAGCTCCAAGGGATTTGAATGGCCCAAGAAATTTATATCCTAAAGGTCTAGGTTGGGGAAGAAGCCTCAGCTCCAGACACCAGACTTGATATTAGATAATGGTAGGGCTCAATGATCTTAAAGGTCTTTTCCACTTGAAATGATTCTAAGAATCTAACAAGAACCACACATGCCTGACAAAGCCATGGCATTCCTCAGAGCTCTTGCCACCAAACATGGCTTGCTGGGCAGGAAAAAATACCAGTGGTAATGACCAAGACAAGAGACTGGTTCTTACTTAATCCTTTGCTTCGGTCCAAGCTGACCAGTGGAACATGCCCCACAACCAGCACACTCTTACTGTGCCTCTGAACCAAATGAGAAACACAACTCCCCATTTCAAGGAGCTTCCAACCTAAGTATGAGTCTAGAAGACATGCAGTGGAAGAGGCAGACAGGAAAATACGACGAGGCAATGCCACAGGATAGTGCAGAAAGCACCCAAGCAGCCTCACTGCTGCAGTAAATTGTAAGCTTCATGGCAACGCCAAGTTGGAAACACATGAGAAAGCTTAAAGCAGCTTGTTTGAACACTGAAGAAGTAGGTGATAGAGTCTGTTTGATCCTTTATGAGAGACAGTGCAGGCACAGCACAAATGGCCAGGAAAGTACGAATACATGTACGTGTGCTGTGATAGAACAGGTGAAGTAGTGGAGGTGTGCCAAGGGTGACACAGCCTGGACTGGCTAGGGAAGGTGATCTTTGCAGCTGCACTCTGGAAGGAGCAGAGCAGGCTCAGATGTGTCAAGGCAAGAGGAAAAGGATATTGCAGCAATGGGGCTGCTGGGAATGAGCGCAAAGTGCCTGGGAATGAGCAAGAGATAAGCAGGAACATGGAGGAGGCTGTAGAGATGCTGTCCAGAAAAAATCCTGCACTTCCCAGACATGCCCATTAGTTTAGGATAACATAAAGAGATTTATAGCTTGCTGGTACTTTAACTGCCTGATGCCAGCCAACTGCCCTACTTTGTTACCAACAGCAGTCAGTTATGAGCAGTCGTGTGGACACAGCCTGCCTTCACAGAATGTCAGAACAGCCTGGGTAGGAAGTAGCTTTTAAAGGTCACCCAGCCTCACCCCTCCCTGCAGCGAGCAAGGCCATCTCCGATTAGATCCGGTTGCTCAAAGCCCCGTCCAGCCAGACCTGGGATGGTTCCAGGGATGGGTCTCTGCTACATATCTGGGAAACCTGTGCCAGGCTTTCACCACCCTTGGTGTAAAAAATTTCTTCCTTGTATCTCGTTTAAATCTTTTAAAGTCATTGCTCTTTGTCCTATCACAGAATCATAGAATGGTAGGGTTGGAAGGGACCTCAAGGATCATCTAGTTCCAACCCCCTGCCATAGGTAGGGACACTTCCCACTAGTACAGGT
>VWYK01105753.1:55587-72812 GCA_013399775.1 Semnornis frantzii | reverse complement strand
ATATGGGTGAGGGGAGAGTTCCGGGAGGGGTCACGCACATGGGTGAGGGGAGAGCCTCGGGGTTGGGGTCACGCACATGGGTGAGGGGAGACTGGCGATCGGGAGACTACCATGGCTGAGGGGAGAGCCCCGGGATTCACACACACGTAATGGGTGAGCCCTGGGGACACACATGGCTGAAATGACAGCTCTGGAGGGGGACGTAGCAGAGGGGAAAGCTTTGAGAGGAAGAGGTTGAGGAGGGGCCACGGAAGGGGAATGGCCGAGGGGAGAGCCTTGAGGGGAAATGGTTGAGGGATGGCCACTAAGGGGAGACCCAAAGGGAAACCTCTGAGGAGAGGCCACAGAAGGGCAGTGGCAGAGGGTCGCTGCTCTAGTCCCTGGGTGTCTGTAGCTGCTCGTTGTGCTACCTCTGGTGTTCACAATACTCTGGCAAAAGCTTCTTTCGCTCCATTAAAACACCTTCCTCTGCCACCAGCCACCCCACAAAATAAGCCGAGGGAAGGCGTGGGGAAGCAGCTGGCACAAGTACGGGTGGTGCCGGTGTTCTTTCCGAGGGTCCCTGCCACCTCACACAGGGAGTCATGGGCTCGCAACAGCTCCCAGCAACTTCAGAAAACCCGTGAGATAAACTCCTTCGATGAACAAGAGAAACTCCAAGGCCAATACCTTTCTGAAATATTTTTTCCTAAATCTACAGAGTCTGTATTGCAACTCCTGCCTGCTCTGCCTGAGCCCAGAGGGGGAGGGGAAAGTGATATAAAGGCATCATCAGGCTGTGCCTTCCCATTCCTTTACCAAAGATAGAGAATATTATAAATTTAATAGATCTTCTTCATAATTCATAGCTTGCTTGTGGAAAAAAAAAATCATAATAGCTTGGTGTGATATGTCAGGCATCTATAATTCATGGTGCTGAGATCATGCAACCACTACCATACAGTGGGAGTTCACAGAGTGAGATGTTTGTAATTAATCTGTGAAAAGAGAAACAAAGGCAGTAAATGAGGAAGGGCAATAAATGAGGACCAGATCCCTCCATCTGAACTGATGTGGGATAGTACTGGGATAGAAAGTGCTGTCTAAAATAAATTAGACAAGAAGTGGGGTAAATGTGGATCTGTCATTGGCTGGATCGTTGCAGTGGAGTCATACAGACAGAGACCATGATTGCCCTTTTGGCTAATGAGGCCCCAAACACAGCAGCATGGCCCAGGCTTAAGCTAAACCTGGATCAAAGTACAAGCAGACCAGAGGTCTGGTATCCTAGGAGGTGGTGCCAGGGAGCACTGAAGCCATGCAGTGGGAACTTCACCTCCCCTGCCCTGCAGACTGGGAGACACTGGTCTGAGGAAGGCTGAGAAGTTGGCGATCTTCTTGGAGCGTTGGCATCAGCTTGGTTGATTTGCAGGAGTGGGTCGTGTGCTGAAGTGCTTTGCTGAGCAGGGAAGTTTCCTTGACTTGGAGCCCGAGCGAGGATTTGAACAATTTGCGCTACCAGTGAAGGTTGGCTGCAGCGGTGGAATGAAGTCACTTCCTAATTGGAAACAGTGATCTGGAGATCTCCAGAACCCCCTTGATCTCACTATTGTCTGTTTGCATCCTGGTGATAACGAAAGCTGGTAACTGCGATGCAACAGCTTAAGAACCCCCCTGTGGTTTCTCACAGTCAACTGACCATCTGCACTGGTTTTCGAAGGATACAGGGAAACTTTGTCAGACTGTTACAAAGAAATCCTCACCCTTCTGGAAGTTTGTCTGATGTATGGCTGTNAAAAAAAAAAAAAATGGTGCAAGGTCCATCAGACAAAACCGTGTGTCATGATTAAATCTTGCTAATCAAAGACACTCAAGCCTCATGTTAGAGGGGCATCACAGTGAGGCAGGAGTGACTTGAAAAGGAAGCCCAGGCCTCACTCTCAGAGAGTGCTGCTAGTGCCAGCGCCTGGATACAGGAGCCCAGAGGCATCCATTGTTTACTCATTTGTAACTCTCTCAAAAAATAATTGGTTTTCCTTTCTTGTTTGTTTGTTTGGCTGTTTACATTCTTTGGATTCAATTTCTCCTGCAATGTGGCCATAATTTGCATTGCAAGGATCCATGTTTGTTTATGCATTAATTTTGTTCGTGTCTTTATTATTTTTTTAACTTTTAATTTCTCCTAGGCTGCTAGCCCTGTGAAGGGACAATGGCCACAAGGCCATGAGGAGAATCGAGAGATGCAGCCCCCATCCTCTGCTGCCTGTACAAGTCCTGTCCCATCCTCAACACCAGCACAATCTCAACTGTTCCT
Source organism: Semnornis frantzii (assembly GCA_013399775.1). Lineage (NCBI taxonomy): Eukaryota > Metazoa > Chordata > Aves > Piciformes > Ramphastidae > Semnornis > Semnornis frantzii. The sequence continues at coordinate 70,519 of VWYK01105753.1, read as the reverse complement.
ACTCTTTTGTAGGCAGCCCTGAGGCACAAAGGGTACTTGTAGGGTGGTGTTTATGGTGTTAACAGTGAAATGCATGAAATGCCCCTGTTTATAGTCCCTATAACACTCTTGGTTTAACCAGAGCCGAGTTTGGGCTCTGAGAGCCTCAGCGATACCCTGTGGTGACGTGACCCCATGGGAGTCGCTGGCAGCGCACAGGTCCTCCTCCAGTGGGGCCACGGTTGTCAGCAAAGTCACACAGGAGGACTATACAGGTCCTCAAGGGAACATAAGTAGAAACTGTGAATTTGTTAGGTTCTCCAGCTTCTCAGCTCAGCCTGCTAATCACTTTCTGCCATGCAGGATCCTGGGAAATGGCTTAAGGGAGCACCTGAGCATCCACTGCTTCACGCAGACATTGTGGGCAGCCAGGAAGAGGGCTTTACAATCCACAGAATAGGTGCCTTGATGAACCAACCCAGTTATCAAGCAGCAGAACACACTGGAATTAATGATTTTGACCTTAACTGGCCCTAAAGTAGCCATCCAAAAAGTGTGCGACTGTGCTAATCCTCCCCAAAGGAGCACTGTGAAGCCAGACCCGTTGTGGTGGGTATGATCCTGAGAGCTCCTGACACAAAAGACTTTGTGCAAGTGCAGGATATTTTCCTCTTTGTGTCACTAGTTTTGCCTAAGAACCTCCTGTGGCCAAAAAGAGCAGCCTGGATACCCAGCCTGTGTCTAAGAACAGGACCAGGGCAGTGTTGGACTCTGCTGTCATTTCTCCTGTGGTAGTTGCATGATAATATTCTGTGAGGGAAATGATAGAGAAATCCCTTTTTAAAAAGGAAGAGTAGGCAGACAGGTAGAAGATGACGATGTCTCTCTTGATAGTCTTTCTTCCCATCTACAGCCCAGCAAATTGAACATAAGTTTGGGCTGAGTTACCCCAAAATATGATGTGTGAGCTTGCCCAGGATGTAATGATTAGGATCCACAGTGCATGCACAGATCAGATTTACCCGTGGATGGCAAGAAATGCAGAGCAGCAGATCCAAACATGGCAACGTCTACACCTCTCCACCCAGGCATCACAGCATGTATGGGCAAAATGTGTCCATGAGCTTTAGTGAAAGGATTGATTTTCCAGCCCTAGCTCCTAAGCCCTTGCAAAAATCACAAAGGCTGTGCAGCTCTCCCCCTGGCTAGACTGCCTGGCTCCTCTGCAGCTGTGGTACTCCTGTTAATAGAATCATAGAATCAGACAGGTTGGAAGAGACCTCCAAGCTCGTCCAGCCCAACCTATCACGCAGCCCTATCCAATCAAGTAGACCATGGCACTAAGACCATGCCAGTCTTGAGGGATGGGGACTCTGCCAGGTCCCTGAGCAGCCCATTCCAATGCCAATCACTCTCTCTCTGAAGAACTTCCTCCTAACATCTAGCCTAGACCTCGCCCGGTACAACTTGAGGCTGTGTCCCCTCATTCTGTTGCTGGTTGCCTGGGATAAGAGACCAATCCCCACTTGGCTATAACCTCCTTTCAGGTAGTTGTAGAGAGCAATGAGGTCACCCCTGAGCCTCCTCTTCTGCAGGCTGCACACCCCCAGCTCCCTCAGCCTCTCCTCACAGGGCTGTGCACCAGGCCCCTCACCAGCTTTGTTGCCCTTCTCTGGACAGGTTCCAGTACCTCAACATCTCTCTTGAATTGAGGGGCCCAGAACTGGACACAATACTCAAGGTGTGGCCTAACCAGTACTGAGTATAGGGGAAGAATAACCTACCTTATCCTACTGGCCACACTGTTCTGGATCCAGGGCAAGATGCCATTGGCTCTCCTGGCCACCTGGCCACACTGCTGGCTCATGTTCAGCCTACTATCTACCATCACCCCCAGGTCCCTTTCTGCCTGGCTGCTCTCCAGCCACTCTGTTCGTCCTCAGCCTTCCTCCATCCTCATGTCCCAGTGGTGGAAGTGCTGCCTCACAATGGCTTTGGCATGGCAATATGGCTTGGAGGTTTTAATAGGAATGGCAAGAGCTAGAGGAGAAAATGCTTTTGGCCACATCCAGGCAAGGGGAATCGGAGCAGTTTCCAAAAAGACCTTTTTTTGAATTTTCGCTGTCCCCTTTAAAAGTAAAGGAAACAGGCAGGCAGAGAAAGCCAATCTGTGTGTATAAATAACCAGTAAATGGCAGGGTGTTCACCCTTCCTACACTGTGGATTACCTAACACGTCGCGTCGCATCGCTCACTGCAGCTCGAGATGGGGGAGCTGCCAGCAGAGCAGTGTCATGGCTGATAACCAGAACAGCCCACGGGATTGCAGGCTGGCATTCATGCTCTCAAACGTAAACAAGGCAGAGCCTGCTCCTTGCTGCTTCAAATGCAGTCACCCCACGTCCCAGGGGGCTGGAATAACCTACTGCCAGGCCAAATCAAAGAAAAGCAGGAGGGAAGTTATGGAAACACAAACCAAAATGGTCCAAGCTTCCCTGTTTTCTCAGGATCAGATATTAGAAGCTCATGGGTTCCTCCCTTAGCCAAACTCTTGGAAGCAAGGCTGAGAGAGCTGGGATTTTTCAGCCTGGAGAAGAGAAGGCTCCAGGGAGACCTTTTTGCAGTCTTGCAGTACTTAAATGGGGCCTGTAAGAGGGAGAAAATTTTTTTTTGCAGGGCCCGTTGCACAGGACAAGGGGTGATGGCTTCAAACTAAAATAGAGGAGATTTAGACTAGATGTAAGGAAGAAATTTTTTACACTGAGGGTGGTGAAATGCTAGCTCAGGTTGCCCAGAGAGGGATAGAAGCCTCATTCCTGGAAACATTCAAGTTCATATTGCAGGATGCTCTGAGCAGCCTGATCTAGTTGCAGATGTCCTTGTTCCCTGCAAGGAATTGGTCTGGATGACCTGTAAAAGTCCCTTCTAACCTGAACCATCACATGATCCTCTGATAAGCAGTCAGGGCACTGCAGGGAGGGCATAGCAAAGGGCTTTGGCCCCAGCTTGCCTCTCTGTGGATCCACAGGATGCAGAGCTCACACCGCTCTTCACTCCTCAGGCCTCCTGGTACACACCTGCTAAGTACCTCTTTTTCCTCTGAGCGAAAATACTCCTCAGGAGTCCACCTTCCCAGCAGGGTGGTGAATTAGGAGAGAACCAGCAAATCACTGAATTCAATAACAGCAATAATGGCACATTTCATCCAACAGGCTCAAAGTGCTTGGCAAACCCAAAATGACTAATATGCCCTTTTACCCATCTGTCAAGGCCAGTGAGCAGTGTTGTACGTTGCATGGTGGGTGAGCAGGACCCAAGATAAGGGACTGCACCTGCGTGGTGAGGCAGACAGCAAACAGCACAGCAACCCAGGCCTGAGCAACATCTGCTTACAATCACTTATCATCCTGAGTTGGCCTCTGTGTTCAGATCAGTTGCCAGGCTTTTGATACTGAGATTCTTTAAATAGAAATAGGATGAAGGCAGACACCCACTTTTTGTGCCTGTCCCCTTCCTGCTCTGGACTCGTATCCAAACATCTCAGCTTAACCTTGCCTTTGTGGTGTGTTGAAATCAAAACACTCAGTCGAACATCCTGAAAGGCTGGGGATTTTCAGCTCAGATCTGAATGTGAAGCTGCTCTCCCAGGCTTTGCTGCACTTGCTATTTTTATCTTCATGTCAAAAAAGTTGAAGCAGCACGTGGCAAGATGTTATGACTCTTAAAATTACTGTGATAACATTCCAGGGAATGGCACCATTTCATCAAAAGTAAGTTTGTTGCATGAGATAACTCCCTGACCTTTGGTGCGGGATTGAATTTGTGGGTCACTTGCTATTAACGTTGCTGCAATTTCTTTAGCAATAACTCAGTGATTACAGAAAGGGAAGTAACTATTAATATGGCAAAAGGCACACCTAAGTGAGGATGTTTATGCATGTAGTCTGAGAGGGGGAGGGCTAGACATGCTTCAAGAGGTTTTCTGTAGCTCCTTTTTGTGGTACTACAGATAGGGACCTACTCTCCCTTCCCCCAAGACCTGAGTATTGCAGTTGAAAAAGAGCGCCCTGGTATTTGAGGTGAAGAATGCAAAGACAGACAGCAGACAAAAAGAGGCCTCTTCACTGGCCATGAAGTTGAGACCAACTGCTTGCAACACATATGGAGGCTTCAAAATGATCTCGCTTCAACATCCAGACATGCCAGGTCTGACCTATGCTTCTGAGGCCTTCCCGGGAGTGTCCTGGGATAGTTTTGTGGTCCAGGGTGGCAGTGGTCCCAGAAAGCAGAATACAAGGGACCCTTCTCTGCCTGCCATCTTGTCTCAACCACCGGTCATTGCCCCATGCAGAGATATCTGTAAGACCACCACTTGCTTGATTATGACCAGTGGGACTTTTATCAGTTACTTCAACCTTGTGGTTTTGACACTGTGGTACCCCAGGTTAGATCCCTTGATGCTGCTGGCATGAGCAGGAGGCACTGTGCACAGCAGGAATGGGGATATTCTCAGCAAGAAGATAAAAGAGAGGAAATTTCCCTATGATGGAGGGATGGGGGAAAGGAATATAAAACCAGAAGTGTCTTCCACAGTACTGAACAGAAGTGTACATCTCTGCAGTAAGATTCTCATCCTTTCAAACCTAGGGACAGTGAGTAGAGATCCCCAGCCACATTCACCATAATTCAGGTGAGCTACACTTCGTTATGCTTCATTTCTTCCTAATAGAGAAGGAGCTCAGACGTTCGCTAGCATGTGTTGCCACAAAACCCTACTAGTCTTAGGCTGGTTCAGAAGGTGTAGTGCTACCTACACTCCATTATCAGCAGGGTGGGCTGATTTATAGTCCCACATCCAGTTACAGCTTAATAATAACAATAAAGACGGTTCTCAGGCATTCCAGCCTGCTACACCCACACCACTTTCTTGCCCTTGCGGAATTTGCTTCTGATTTACGGTCACATAAGCAAGATGAAAATCAGTCACCTCATCTTCCAGACGGCCTGGAGCTAATGAAAGGGAAAAAAGAAGAGGATGGCTTCCAAAAATGGCCTGGATTTAGCTCTGCCTGCTTTCTGAAGCATCTATTTCGGCGTTCCCGTGATTAGATTAACTGTAAGTACAACTGTCCCCAACACTTTGTTGATAAATTCTGAACTCCTGACATCCTGCCTAGCAAATTTTGTGAAGATTTGTTGATGTAAAGCTCCTCAGTTTATTATGTGCTGTGTAGTCATCCAACTTTCTGGTACTATTCCCTGCAGGAATACCCTTCTGCTCTTACTCTTATCTCTGTCACAAAGTACTGCTTGGTTTCTTCAGCACTCTTGTGATGGTTTGGGAGTTCCCCGCCCCCCCACACGTTGTAAAATCACCCAGACTAAACTCAGCTGGTTGGAAGTTAAGGAATGAAGTTATATTTACAGCCTATGAGTGAAGTAGACATCACCATTGTTTTCCTTTCTCAGCCTATAATATAATTTTCTCCATTGAAATATTCCAATTAGCCAGCACACCTCCTCTCATCAATACTTTCTTTCCAAGGTGTCGAACCTCAGCCACATTCTTCACATACAGTTCACAGGAGAGTTGAATCCTCATGGACTGCTAACAGCCACACAGTTAATTAGCTGTCCTCAGCTATATTTTCACCTAGTTTGGATGCATATTCCTGAGAAACCAGCAGGGTTTGGGAGCCTGTAGTCCCGAGTGTTAAAGCAAACACTGCATCTGCTTCTCCCACGCACCTTGCGGGGCTTCACTCACCTACTGGGACTGATAGGTGGAAAGCGATTAAACATTTATAGCTCTGTAACCTGGCGTGTGTGGGGGGCAGCATCCTGCTTCTGACCTACACAGAGCATGACTTGGCTGCATTTTCTGCATCACCTTGGCGTGGTCCCCAGCCTCCTTACTCATCAGCAGACCTACCTGCAACCCACGCTATTAAAACAAGTCCGTTAAAGGCTTAGGGCAGGAGGCAGAGCATTGTGGGCAGATGTTAGGTGACTTAGGGGCTCTTGGCAGCCTAAAGTCAGTGCCATATGGTTCGCCCACTGTGGGGACATGCTTCAGATAGTCACCAGCATTGGTGATACTCTGGTGCTTGGTGTCGCTGCAGGCAGCCTGAGCTTCGATTCTCCCAGGAAACCCCCCTGGGGAGGACGAAAGGGCTCTCAGTCTTCATGGAGGGTAGGCTGGGTGGACTGCAGCTTTCTTGTGAATGTCCCACCCAAGGCTGCTGCATTGGAGGAGTGGGTGTCAGGGCAAGGGAAAGGGTCAGTGGCCTGCCTTTGGGTTGTCGTTCCGCCTCACAATGCCTCTACTCTCCCCTACTGGCATTAGCAGGGGGAGCTCTTGGCCCTCAACCAGCAGCACGGCTGGAACAGGGAATCTAGATGTACTAGCAAACATTTCAAAGATGGAAAATAAATCCATCCATCTCTGTAAGAAATGCTGCCCCCAAGAGAAATTTCTGATCCTAGGCAAGGCTAAGTGCACAGGCACCAGCCAATTCACCACCAGCATTGATTATTTCATTATAAATTGCCCACTTGCTTTTTTACATTTGCTTCTGAACAGAAATCAAACACTGGCTACTGAAAATAACAGCAGCTAATACACAACCAGAAACCTGACTTGCATATGAAAAAGCTGGATTTTCCACAGGGGCTTTCCCACTCTTTAAGCTTCCTTAAACTTTAAAGTATGATCTCCATTAAGATTATAAAAAAGCTCTACCTTAGCTGCTGGATTTTTCATTATACCAAGAGGAAGACAGCTGCTCAGAGGCTGACTGAGAGAAGCAATATCAGTACTGAGTCCTGCACTGACATTGTTGATAGATGTCAAAGATGAGGATGTGGATGGAGGAATTGGGGACTTTCCAAACTGTAAAATGGGGAAAAGAAACTGTTCTTCTCTACCAGGGCTGGGGCTTTGTAAGTCATGTGGTTTAGGATACCAGCAATAGCCTCCTCAGTGACACTGAGGTCACTAGTGACCTCATCCTTGTTTTGAAGTAGCTGTTTAGTGGAAAACACTGCAAAAAATTTCATGAGAGTCCCCCTATCTACAAGGCAATAGTTGGTGTTCAGACACCACCAAGGAAGACTTTTCCTTCCTGGGGATGAAAGGAGGCTAAGGAAAGGTACATGGATGCTGAGTGAGCAATATAGAACCATAGAATGGTGAGGCTGGAAGGGACCTCAAAGATCATTTAGTTCCAACCCCCTGCCATAGGCAGGGACCCCTCCCACTAGTACAGGTCACTCAAGCCCCTGTCCACCCTGCCCTTGACCCCCTCCGGGGGGGAGCAGCCACAACCTCCCTGGGCAGCCTGTGCCACTGTCTCACCACCCTCACTGCAAACAGCTTCCTCCTGACATCCACTTTCAATCTCCCCTCTACCAGTTTAAACCCATTATCCCTTGTCCTGTCATTACAAGACCTTGTCAATAGTCCCTCCCCAGCCTTCCTGTAAGCCCCTTCAGATACTGGAAGGCTACTCTAAGGCCTCCTGGAAGCCTTCCCTTCTCCAGGCTGCAGAGCCCAAACTCTTGTAGCCTGTCCTCATAGGATAGCTGCTCCAGCCCTCTGAGCATCTTGGTGGCCTCCTCTGGACCTGCTCCAACAGTTCCATGTCCTTCCTGTGCTGGGGGCTCCAGAACTGCACACTGTATTCCAGATGGGGTCTGAGGAGAGCAGAGTAATGGGGGAGAATCACCTCCCTTGCCCTGCTGGCCATGCTTGTAAGAGTGGAGAACAAAGCAGAGCAGTGAAGGCACATTGATCTTTGACCCCAGGAGTTGACAGGGCCTGGGCAGCTCTAATCCTCATGTATCTGCTACCTGATGGCTTCAACAGTGGCTAGAGGCCAGAAGAAGACTTCTAGAAGTCTATGAAGCAAGACCCAGGAACTGTAGGAGCAGAAGGCATCACTGATCCTGGAAGAGCAGCAGAGCTCTGTGGCTTTCCACGAGGGGAATATGAGTTTCTTCACCCCCGCAGAGTGAGCAGAGATTAAGTTATTTAATATATTTGACCTTTTCTCAGTACAGTACTAGTTGAACTCTCATTTCTTGGGCTCTTCTCTGACCCACGAGGGAAATTTGTCCAAGAGACCATAACGGGAACCAGAAGTGAAGGTAACTGGAAGAAGAAGGTTGTGTAGTGCTGTGTGACTGACAGCAATCTTTCCACTGAAACTGAGCCAAGCAACTCTAGTGGTACAGAAGCGATGCTTCCACCGAGGCAGGGCATTCTATTTGCTGTCCCGTGGCCTCTTCCCCATGTGACGAGCCATGTGCGGTTGTTGACAGCACATCTGGCATGGGGTTGGATTTACACCATCTTGTTCTCTGTTTATAGGGGTGATTCATCTTCAGAAACACTAGCTACTGGATGCTGTTTGACGTGTGTTACCCACGATGGCATGCTCTGTGGCTCATCCTAACCTTGGGTTTTCTAGACTACTTCAAACGATGGGAGTGTTTTTTTCTATTCGTACAGACAAGTACAAGGATGGGCTGGTGGATGGGAAAAAACTTATGTCTCAATCTGCAGAGAGGAAGAAAACAACTCTGCAGAAAGCAAAAAAAAAAAAAAAATGTTAGAGGGAGATAAAAAGGTAAATATTTCCTTTGTCCCTAAGGCACAGTCGAGAAAAGTCATCATCATTTTGCTCAGATGCTGGTTTAACCTCATGTTTCCCACCAAACATATTTCCCCAAGATCAGTTTGCACAGATCAGGTTTTGCCCATGAATACTCATGAGACACAAATCAGTCCCTCTAATCCATAATTAGTATGTCACCCCATGCTCAGCAGTTGCATCATGATTTGGTATTACTGTTGAATGGTTGCTGTGCTGTTTAATTGTTTCTTGCTTAGTGATCTGTTCGCTCCGTTAATATTTAATTCTCTTTTTCCATCCCTCTTTCTACCCCCCAAAGGCCTGAAGAATAGGAAAACATCTTTCATTTTCTCATATGCTATTGTAAGAAAATACCTATTCATAATCTACTGTAGGTGATAATGATGATATACAGTCATAATGCTGGAATTCTTAAGTGGCTGCCAATGCTGCTTTATAGCTGAGAAAAAAGAAAATAATTGACCTGATTTGAAATGAAGCAGGTTAGTGTGCTTTATTTGCCTTTTCCACTGCTTCAGATAATGAACAAATTGTCATCTTTACATATCCTCTGCCAGATTCTGAGCTGAGTGCTGCACGTGAGCCTGACTGACAGTAAACAACGCGCTGCCTGGTGCTCTGCCTGCTTTCCAGAGGTGAATTCGCAAGAACAAATTAGACCTTTGATTGATCCTTTAAACAAAAGGAAAGGAAAACAGTAGCATTAATTTATATGAGCTCTAGCTGCATGGCATTTTTTTACAGTGATCAATATTCTGGGCATTGTAAACAGCAGCTTTACATAATAAATAGCTGCATTATGCAATGCTAGTTAAATTTAGAAATGGTTATTTTATTACCTTTAACGCACATAAACCAGAGAGTGATATAGCTGGAGCCCAAGAGCTGCTGCTGTCTGAGGATGCAGAGAACAGCTGGGGCTGGCTGTGCACAGCAAAAATAAACCCCAGAGCCTGATGAGGCAGCTCGGCTCAGGATGGATGCTCAAGGTCCGTGGGGGTGGCAAGGGTGGGCCCCACTCTGAAACACGGCATGCTCGGGAGCAAAACATCTCTGCACAATAAAGATGGAAGATTTATTATGTAGGAATGAAATGTGCTACTTTTGTTCTCCCTGGTGTCCCTATAAAGCTTTTGTTTGACAGGCTAGTTTGGGCTCTGGTTAGCTACGGTTTCTTCTGTGTAGCTACCGGCTGCTTTGAGACCAGTTGTGTGCAGACTATAGATCAATTATCTCCCTGCTAGCGATAAACAGTGTTTTCCTTTTCCCTCTTCAGCAGCATTCACTATTATCCTGGAGCATAGGAGCCCTTTCTTTTCCTTCCTAGCCACACACACACACAGAGACACACACAGAGGCATACAGATGGGTTACTGAAGAGAGGGGATGGAAGAATTCAAATTTGTTGCATTAATCTTAATAGCCTGATCCTCTTGCAGCCTACTGCTAACTTAGTGTTCATCGTGCTGCCCATTTACAACAGGCTAGAAGGACTAACCCTTTTGTTATAAATAATTATGAGACATCTCAATCCAATAAACACACTGAATTGAGAGCCTCTGAAAATGTGAGTTTGGAAAAATACAGCTGAAGAAGGAAAGTCCCATTGTGAAATCTTTAGCTAAGCAGGAACACTCTTGTTTGGATGTTTCATAACACACAGGGAGCTCCAATGTGGGAAACAAAGGGAGTTTAATTAGGACACCAGAGCTTAGATATTTCTTCTGCTTACTGTGGTTGGCACCCATTTGTCAGGGGCTGAAATGCTCTCAGAGAGGGCTGGAGCTGGAGCCAAATTGCTGGTGGAGTTAAGTGCTCTCTGTTGCCTGCACACTGCATGGCAATTACAGGGCTAGGAATTAAAAGCTGATCTAAAGCATCACCAAACTTAAGTAAAACTCAGATCTAGTCTAGATAATTTTACAAGGAGAGTCCATAGCTTCTTAATGGACTTAACTGAAATCCTGCTTTTAAAAAAATATGGATTTGGACCATTATCAGGAATACCTTTGATCAATTCATGTGTTCGTTGGGATATTTTGTTGTTTTGGGTTTTTTTCTCAAACACTATTCACAGTTTTAGTATAAACAAGGATCCTGCCCATCATCTGTTGTGCCTGGAAGTGACTATAGAGCAGCATATAGTCACTTTGAAAAACTGTTAACAATTACTTAGCCAAGGCAGTGTGAGAGACAAAGAGTTAAAGCTAAATTCCCTTTGAAAGTAAACTTTGCAAAAGCAGTGAGTCTTCTCAAAGGCTGACTGCTCTTGATTTACAAGGATGTTCCCAGTCCTGATTTCAATTAAAGAGAAGTCCTCAGGCGTTTCTCCAGTTCAGTGTTGTTCTTTATTCCACATTGCTATATACTGAGTAATAAACAAAACAAACAAAGGCTGTATTCTGCAATGAACTGCATATGTCCTGTGCAATCTTGGGGAAATCAATAGGTCAGAGTCTGGCCTTGGCTTGCCTCAGTATCAGCTGTCAATAATTCTCCCAGCTTCAGTGGAGTTTGCAACTGTGCAAGTAAAAAATGAATGTGGAGAAAACCAATCTGTCTGCATATTCCCCTAAAGAGAGAAAGGGGAAAAAATAAATACTGTAAACTCCACTCCTTTATACAGAAGGACAAATAAATAAATAGGTAGCTGCTGCTGTAAGCTGCATTTATTTGCCAGGCTTCCCAAAATTTGGGAGTACATTTTAAAGGAAGCATGTAAAGCCAGGCTTTGGGATCTTTTTCCTTATTTTCTGCTTGTTGTGTCTCCAGCTTCTGTTTCTCTCACTGGGGTTTGCAGTTCACAGGGGCTGAGACCACGTTTGTACAGTGGTGGGTGAGTCTCATTTAACAGCATAGCAATGAGCACTGGATCTTTAAATAGTAGTGATGATGATGATGGCAATAATAAAAACATTTTGGATGATAATTTGGTTTTCTTTGCAAACACCGAATTACTAAGTTCTCTCATCATACTCCTGATCATGTGTTATATAGCTGTGCGTGTTTTCCACTGCAGCAGGCAGCATTGATGAGTGGCCAGACTGAGATGGACACTGAAGGAGACAGGCTGGGTGTATGTTTCCTTCCAGTTACCTTCTGCTCCACCAGCTCAAGGACTAGTAATTATGTTCAGCTCTGAGCAGGTTGTGCAGGCACTCAGCTCAGATTCAGAGCTCCTTGGATGTGGAAGCCACTTTCCAGGTTACACACCTGAGCTTTGTGTCTTGCTCATGCAGGAATGGATTGTGTGGAGTTTGTGCTGGAAGCACAGGATTTGTTTCCCATATATATATTAAAGCGAAGGAAAAGGAAGGTAAGACAGGAGCTACCATGTGAGGTCAAACAGACAAAAACAAAACCCACATGCAGTCCCCTGCCTTGAGAGAGGAAAAGGGCAGACGATAGTGGTAAAACCATCTCAGCAATGTCTGTGATCTTTCTACAGGCCAATGGCAGCTCTGTAACAGACTGAGCAGTTGAATGGCCCCAGGGTACCAGTGTTGTGTCCCCACCTCAACTGTCCTCCCTGCCTAAGGAGGCTTAACACTTTCTTGGAGTAATAAAATATTGAGATTGGAGACATTTTAATGTCTTCCTCTATTTCTGTTTTAACAGAGGCTTGTTTTTAAACAGATTTAATCAGATTTTCATCCCCATTTAAACCAGCATGAATCAAGAGTTAATCTAGGCAGAGTCACCCGACTCTACTGAAGCCCATGGAAAGGCACTCACAGGAGACCACAATCAGGCCTCATGCTCAAAGGAAACGCTCACTACAGTGGGAGAGCAAAACTATGCTCCTGAGACCTAAGTATCATAGCACACCTTTAGACATGGACTCTTCAGATCTCCCATCTTCTGCCACAGCCTGGCTGGAACTTACCTAGTGTGCTTGTGAGGGTCCACATGCCCTTTAATCCTCCCCATGGCCCAACTCTTCATTTATATGCACACACTTAGTAATCACTCATTTTGGCCATAAAACCTACAGGATTTTAAATTGAACTGAAGTCCCAAATGCTTTAAAAGAATTCATGTTGCATAATTGTACTGGTTTGCCTGAAAACAACCAATGATGTATGGCTAAAATACTCTCTTGGGGAGATGACTCAGATCCTTCCTTGTGGGTTAGACCTTGCTTGGCTGCTGATGGTGCAACTTGCAATCTCTCCTCCAAATGCAGGGCAAAGGAAGGCAAACAAAAGAGCCGAGGATGAAGCGGGGGGCATAAGATGAGAAAACACAAGTTATCTGGAGCTTTTGAAGACAATGCTTCCGTTTATTCTGAATCAAGGCAATATGGAAGGTTACGAGAAAGAAAACTGAGTCACATCAGTATTACACAACAGCCCATCTGCGGGTGGAGGATTGTGGCTGGCTTCGTGCTGGTTGGCAAAGCAGTTGGGTGCCCAGTGACTCCCTCTCATGGAGCAGTCCGCAGACAACAGAGGACAGAGCTGTACGAGTTGGACATGTGAATCTGGTGGGGGTGGGTTTCCTACCCCAGGATGCCCTGCAGTGACACGGCCTTCTCCAGGTGCCACTACTTCTGCCTGGCCCCATGAACGGGCAGGTATCTGTGTTTTGTAGTTCAAGAAGGTTGTGGGCAAGTCCCTTGTGTCTGGGTGTCTCCTTGTCCAGGGCTGTGCAAATGATCCTGGCAGCTGGGTTGCTTCATCTGTGCTGTAGAAATGTTTCTGCCGCCAAGTCAGCAGTTCCAGTGGTTTTTGCTGGTGCTGTTCTCACTTTTAAATGTCTTCCTGTACTTCATTTTCTGTAACTGTGCTTTATGTCCCAAGGATATAATCTGGCAGTTGGTAATTAAGTTAATTTGTCAACCAAGGCTCAAAAAGATGTATGGGAGCTTGACTTTGCAGATGTGACATTCAGCCAGTGCTTAAGTGTTATTCAGCTGTGACAGCTAGCCTTTGGAAGCAAGACCCCAAAACAGGTGTGGGACAGATCAAAGAGACCCCACTTCATGTGTTTCTAAAGATCTAAATTTTCTTGCAGTGCACAACCCCAGTTTGCAGAGGTGGCTTTGCAGATGTGGGAATTTTCTGATGGCTTTCTGCCGTTTGCAGATTTGGGGATTTCTGTTCTGAGCACACACCAAAACTGTGACTGCCACTGCCTCTGAGCAGGCATTTGCAGAGTCTTGCCCCCAGGTGGTTCTATCCCTTTCTTTCAGTCATTACCGACTGGGCAAAGGAGATCCAAAGATCTGTACCCATCTTTTAGCATTGGAAGTCCAATGCATGCTTCAGTGTAACTCGATGCACTTACAGCTATGCAGCCCTGCAAGCACCCTCCACCCTTCCTTTTTCTAAACCAAAAATATCAGGTATGAAGTTAGAGGGGAGGTTTAGACTGGATGTTAGGAGGAGGTTCTTTACAGTGAGGGTGGTGAGGCACTCAAACAGGTTGCCCAGGGAGGTTGTGGCTGCTCCCTCCATGGAAGTGTTCAAGGCCAGGTTGGACAGGGCCTTGAGTGACCTGGACTAGTGGGAGGTGTCCCTGCCTATGGCAGAGGCTTGGAACTGGATGATCCTTGAGGTCCCCTCCAACCTTACTATTCTATGATTCTATGATTCTAAGTTACCATTATGGAGCATACTCAAGCAGTATATCTGCTCTCCATTTCAAGCAAAGCAAAGCAGAGCAGTCCCATACCATCACTTTACTATTAAAAATAGTAAAAGAAGAACAAAAAAAAAAAAAAGGTTAACTTCATGGCAAAGAATAAAATATGATTTAATTTTTTTTTTTTTGGTAGACCTCACCAAGAACCATCAGGGAACATTTCAGTCCATGACAGCTGTGTGTACCTATTTCTGTCTCAGACTTCAATAGTTTATTTGGAGAAGCATGGTAGAAGTTAGCAGATCTGTGTCCAGCAAGGTTAATTCTGTGGTTACCAGACTACGATGCAAAGAAAATCAGCGGTGTTTTTCTTTCTCTCTCGCTATGAATAGCGTAATTGCATTATTGCTACCGGAAGAGTAGTCAGCTCTTCTCAGTCTGTGGTCTCTCATTGTGGAGGGAGTAACCCATGAAAAATTGGTTTCCTTTACAAACAGATACCCTCCTGCCTCTCTCAGTCAATGCCTACATAGCTGTGATGCTGAAGAGGCGGTTGCTAATAACACAACTGCTTCTAATCATGTTTTGCAGGAGTCGTTCTTTTCTGTCAGGCCGATGAGTAATTTTTGTGCTGTTTGATTTTTTTTTTTTTTTAAGAGCTGCTTGCAGGCAGTGCTTTCACAAAGAATGATTATGATTTTTGTGATCCAG
>VWYK01105753.1:40131-53972 GCA_013399775.1 Semnornis frantzii | reverse complement strand
GGGAAGGGAAGGGAAGGGAAGGGAAGGGAAGGGAAAAGGAGCAACCCACCAAGCTGCGCACATCTGTATTCCTGGCAAAAGAAGAAGGGATGGAAAAGAATGTGGTGCAGTCAGGCTGCCCAGGATCTTTGCTGCATGCTATGGTTGTAATACAGCCTGGGACTTCAGCACAGAGTTGTCATTTGCATCTAAGGACAAGGGAGAAGAAGAGCTCCTTGGTTCTCCTGCCTTCACGTACCACAAAGGCAGGGAGCAAGGAAGAGCATTTCTAGAGTCCTTTTCCCCTGACCACAGAAATGCGGTCTCAGTTCTCCAACTGTCAGTGGTTAATCAGCATCTTCCGCAGGACAGAGGGGGAATGAGGATCTGATTCATGACTCAGAGCCACATCCCCGTGGCTGGCCTCTTCTAAGGGGAATGCTGCCCTTTCCCCAGGCCTAGTAAGTCCAAAGGCATGTAAATAGCAGGATTTTAGGGTTGCTGGCCTCAAAACAGGCCTTCAAAACTCGTTTCCTTAGATATTACCTTGAGTGGCTTCTCTGTGTATTCTTCCCAACAAGCTCTTGTTAGGATATTTCTGGAAAATACACTCCTTCGAGCCATGAGCAGAGCCAATTTGATTTATTTAAGACAAGCAAATATTTGTGGGAAAGTTTGTGTTTGCGCTATCCACCCGACACTGTCATGCAGCATTTTCCATGAGTACACAGCTTCACTGAGGTATCTTTTGATCAGAGAGACAATTACCATGTGTTCATTTCCATGTTATTCAACCGTGAGGCACCAGTAGAGACTTTGGTGTTTCCTCCAAGAAGAATTTGGTTCTGGCCCTGAACTTCACTTGAAGAGTTAACATTTCTGGAGCTACGACCTCAAAACCACAAATAGAAAGAAAAATAATGTAAGATAGATGAGCACGAAGTTCTGGAAGCCTGAAAGAGTGAAAAACAAATTTCAGCATATTTTGTAACCATCCTCTTGAGGTAGGAAAAAAAAAAAAAAAAAAAAAAAGAGGACATTTTAATAAAACTGCACCCTAGAGTCCATGGAAGTTTGCTTGCTAAATCACAAACACACAAGTGAATGTGGGAGGAAGGCTGGGTCTGTAGCAGTTCAGCTCTGAAGACACCTACCTAACCATCTGAGGAGGAAAGCTGGTGCTGGCTGCTAGCTAAGCCTCTCAGGCTAGTTGCTGGACTCTAGCAGCACTCACTACCATGAACCATTCAGTAAGCCTTGAAGCCCAGCAGTACATTTCTCATTGAAAATCACTCAAAGAAAAAGGCAATTTCTGCCAAATCAACACACTTGGTTTGTGAAAATGATCCAAATGTATGACTCTGACCCTTGTTTCTAGGTTAACTTCCCTGCCCCTCTTCTGCCACTTCATGTTTCTCTCACTGAATCAGAGCAGTGGCCTAGCCACTACAGGGGGCTCATGGAAGACTTTAAATTAAATTTTTTTTTTCCTGTTCTGCATGAAAATTTATGTCAAAATATGAGATGTAGCTACTGGTTGTTTATGCCAGCTAGCAGCTCTTCTGCATTGCAATGTGTTGGGGTTTTTTTTGTTTTGTTTTGTTTTTTTCCCCCAGGACCTAGAGGCTTCATATTGTGCAAAAAAGCTACCAGAGAGTCAGACTCCTGTATGTCCTGCTCTGCAGAACACACGGATGAAGGAGATTTGCTCTGTCTGTCTCATACATGTCACTTGTGTCCTGTGTATTTGTCTTTCACCTGTGGGTGTGGTATTTTTTTCATATTTTTCTGCTTGATCCACTTCACAGGGGACAGATCTTATAAGAACTACTAATTTACAGAGGGTGAGAGTCCACTCTGAATTTCCACAGCACCAGGAAAGAATTACATGTTTTTATGCAACACTCATCGAATGCACCACATCCAGGAGCCTCTCCACTCCTGTGGGTTTTATTTCATGTAGATTCCTCTGTTTTGCAGTGCAGATACTGTGCAAATCACTCAAAAGCTGAAAATCCTTCCACACCTCTTTGCAAATCCCCCATGAGGTGAGCACAAGAGGCAAGTCCTTCCACATACTGTGGGATGGTGCTGGGAGATATTCATTGCAGGAATCAGTCGTGAGGCCCAATGGTCCCAGTGACCACAGTGTCAATGGGGACACAAAGACTTTGCAGAAATCAGCCTTGAGGAGAGCAAAATATCAGGGCCAGCATTCTCCCTTCCACACATGCAACACCTTGCTGAAGAACAGTTGCTCATCCCTCCTCCAGTGTTCTATGCATTGTTTTTTCAGGCCATTTGCTCTGTCTCTCCTCCTTTTGCCATGAGGTTTCATTCCAGATTGATCTCTTTGTCATCCCTTTGTCATCTCCCACAAATATACTGTGGTAAGAGGCTGCTATTTGGCTGTACCCAATAAAAGGACAGAAGAAACCAGAATTAGATCAGTAATTCCACATGTGGAAAATGCTGCAGAAACACTGCCAAGTTTTTCCAAGTCAGAAGAGAGAAGGGGGAGAATCAAAAAGCTGTAGAAATCAGACCTGATTTTCAAAAGTTTCATTAAGGATACCCTAGCATGGGAATCCCTAAATGTGCATGAATAGTTTTGAGTTATTGATTTCATTATCTCGAGAGAAGGGCTTAGAGCTCAGAGAAAGATACTGCTTCTGTTTGCAGTTCCATAGTGGGAAAAAAAAGGAGAATTATTCCCCAAACCATCTCTCGTGACACGTATAGGCTCCTGTTTCTTTACGTCTTAAATTAAGGTGGTCAGAGTTGAATAAAGACAGCAAAAGAAAGTCTGCCCATGCAACACTGAGCGAGACAGAGCAAGAATAGGAAGCATAATTTGATATGCTTTGTGCCAGGTGTCCCCACATGCCATCCTGTCACTTGTGCTGCTTGCTACACACCAAGGGTGCTTGCTAGCTCGCTGGTAGGGTGGTCATTGTGCTGGGTGGTGCTGCTTTATTGTAAAAAGATGTTTTAATAACTGGCTGTGCACTGAAATGATTCTGCTGTGGATTGGGGTCTCAGGACTGGGAATGGGATCATAAAGTGCTGTACCAGTCTGGAAGGAGCTGAGTTTAAACTGGCAGAAGGGAGATTTAGACTGGATGTTAGGAGGAAGTTCTTTACAGTGAGGGTGGTGAGACACTGGCACAGGTTGCCCAGGGAGGTTGTGGCTGCTCCCTCTCTGGAGGTGGTCAAGGCCAGGTTGGAGGAGGCCTTGAGTGACCTGTACTAGTGGGAGATGTCCCTGCCTATGGCAGGGGGTTGGAACTAGATGATCCTTGAGGTCCCTTCCAACCTTACTATTCTATGATTCTATGAGTGTCGTGAGGGGTCTGTGTTAAATCCAGTTTCAAGGTAACACTTTGTTAGTGGGGAGCAGCACTGCACGAATGAGCTAGGCAGATGTTCCTAAATTATGAGGAGTGATGAGCAATGCAACTAATTAGCAAATAGGGCTTTAAAAATTTGCATAAGGTAAAACAAAAAAGTGAGAAACTTCATCCCCTTGCCTGCAAGCACACAGTGCTTTGTGCTAGCAACGCTGCGTGCTCCTCTCGGGGCTGCTGGGGCTTGCGGTAATCCGGTTGCGATCGGGTGAAAGCAAGGGGAGTCACAAAAATAGCTCTGCAACCCACACTCCCACCCACAGAAAAGCTCAAGTCACCCAGGAGCAGTTGCTTGCTGCATCAGCAGCTGCTGGAGCAGCCTTCTCTGCAGCTGCAACCTGCCAGAGCACTGGTATGGGGACTGAGGGATGGAGTCACCCCAGGGTGCTGGCAGGTTGCAACTGTGCTTTTTGGACAAGGATCACGCTCTCATTAGCACCCAGATCTTCATGTAAGAGGATTTGCTCTATTCTAGGTGCAGCTGAAACCATGTTTACTCTGGCAGCTTGCGAGCTAGCCACTGTTGCCCACTCCAGAGCCATCTCTCAAGCAAGCTTATGGTACTGGATATTTTCCCCACACGCTCCCTGCTCCAGTTCAGTCAAATCAGCCTCAAGCAAGGAGATGTGAGATCAACCGTACAGTTTTCCCTGGGCCATGTACTGTCCTTCTTCCCTTGTGGTTTCTCATGGAATTTCCAAACAGGAGAGGTCTTGCCCGGAGGCTGTCACTACATCCTCAAGCCAAGTTTATGGTGCTTTGGTTGTCAGCTCCATCACATCAGACCCTCAGGGGGAGTTTCTGAGAGGAGAAAAGATGATGCTGACATAGCAGCAACCATCTGAGCTTCTCCATCTTGCATATAAAACCTCAGAGAAAGCTGAAATTGGTTTTCAATACCAGGAGAGCTGCTTTTCCTAAACCTCAGACTTGATCCTCCAAAGATGACACCTCTCTGACTTCAGCTTTTTGTTTGGAGACTGACTGGGGTGAAACCTCTGCAGGCAGAGCTGGATGCAGTTAGGAAAGAGTTAGTGTCACATGCATCTGTCACACACAGGACCAAATTCAACAGGAGGATGGATGAGGACTTGTTTGTCTTTGGGAGCAAGTTTCATGTCCTCAGAAGTCACCCAGTTTTATGGTTTCTCTTCAGTGATCCTCAGTGTGTCCAAGGATGGCATCCTGAGGCCACCATTCCCCCAGGTGCCACAAGCCTGCCACTGTCCTTTTCTCCATGCTGTGGTCCTGCTCGCTGAAAGATTAGCCCAGCTCTATTGCTCCTTGTGTAAGCACTATGGATATTTTTGACTGTCCTTTTCAACTCCAACTGAAGTCAATGCCACAGGCAGCTATCTTAGTAGATTGCTTTTGTGATTTATGCAGGTCCAGGAGAGTCCAAGCATCATTTATCTTCAAACCAGGAGAGAGATGAAAGAGTCATGGTAGTAAAATTTCCTGCAGAGCTAGATCTGAGCATCAAAGAGGAGAAAATGTCATTGTTTTACTGAGACGAGGCAACGTGAGACAGGTTTTAATGCTGGGGGATTTTCATAGCTGAATAATTTGCTATAAAAAAGGGGGGGGGGGTTGGAAAAGAAGTTTTAGGAAATGAAACGAGAGCAGACAAGCTTGGTGGGCACTGCTTTGATACTGTCTCTGAGGATGGACAGAAAAAAAATGCTTCTTTCATGCTCCTCCTGGGATGGGGATGCAGCACTAGGCAGGCTTGGAGCTCCTGGATGTCCTGGCCGGGAGAGGGCAGAGGTGCCCTCTGCAGCCACAGTGCCCGAGTACCGATGAGACTGGGAAAGGTGTGTCAGCAGACCTGTCCCCTGGCGTCTGCGCAAAGTCGCTTGCTCACACCACAAAGGAGTCTGCCTGAAACCGTGACTGGCATACTTGGAGGCCTGTGGGTCTACAGAGCAGCATGTGTAATGCAGAGAAAAAAGGAAAGTTCCTAATCTCACTGAGTCCAACTGCAAGTACAGCAAACATCACCCAGCCACGCTCCTCTTGCTGCACCTCCATGGTTCAGTACAACAGTGATGCATCTCCTGAACCAGCTCCTGGGTCAGGAGTTTGATGGAGCACCACCCAGCTACAGCATCAGGTCCTGCTGGGCTGCAGAACACCTTCTGTCCTCACCCTGCCTTGGGGCTTGCAAGCAGAGCACAGATCTTGGGAAATTTAAACACATCAGTGGGCTGGAAGGGAACCGAAGGAAGGAGAGGGCTGGGAAAGGGTCTGTTTACATTTGCAGCAGATGTTATCTAGAGGAGGAAAATACTTTTATTTCCCCTGTGGACTGCCTGTTGATTTTCTTGCAGCAGACACTAATGGAAAACAATAAAACCTATTTTAGTCAGGCTGTACCTAGAACACTTACAGGTCAAGTCAGTACTCAAAACGGACCGTTACGGAACATAACGCATCAGTTTGTCACCAGCATCTAATGTGGCCAGGGGATTTTTACCATTTGAAATTGAATTTCATAGGTCAAGGTCTCGTGTGAGTCTTGAAAAACAGTGCATCTCCCTAAAGTTAGCATGGACCTGCAGGCAATTACTGGGTGTAAAGACACAGAACCTCTGTGTTTGTTAACGGTGCAAACCCCAAGGGAGTTGTGATCTGGCTACAAGCCCCAGAAGGCAGTCATTAATTGTTAACAACTCAGATATCTCAGTATTAGCTTCCTGCTGCTGAATCAAACCCACAAAAAGCACAGGAGGCATTTTTTACTGAAAATTATGTCCCCTCAGTTTATAATTTAAGATTCACTGATGGCTCTGAAGGAAGCTTGGTCACAGGAGCCCAAGTTTCTTAGAAATGAGTAAGAAGTAGATCATCTCTTATGAGGACAGGCTGAGAGAGCTGGGGCTCTGCAGCCTGGAGAAGGCTTCCAGGAGACCTTAGCCTTCCAGTATCTGAAGGGGGCCTACAGGAAGGCTGGGGAGGGACTATTGACAAGGTCTTGTAATGACAAGACAAGGGGCAATGGGTTTGAACTGTCAGAGAGGAGATTGAAACTGGATGTTAGGAGGAAGTTGTTTGCAGTGAGGGTGGTGAGACACTGGCACAGGTTGCCCAGGGAGGTTGTGGCTGCTCCCTGCCAGGAGGTGTTCAAGGCCAGGTTGGAGGAGGCCTTGAGTGCCCTGTACTAGTGGGAGGTGTCCCTGCCTATGGCAGGGGGTTGGAACTAAATGATCCTTGAGGTCCCTTCCAACCTTTCCATTCTATGATTCTATGATTTGTTTAGGAGAGATTAACTTATTTCAATGTTCTGATAACCTCAAACATCTTCCATGTGGTTTTATACTTTGTGGAATAAATAAAGCAGGGACATGAGGTGGTACCTGAGCTCACATACACATGTGCACGCATGTGCACACACACTAGCGTCTCTGCTTTCTTCTTCATCCCCTCTGCCTGCACAGCCCCATCCCTGTGGCACTCCTACACAGATTCAGAAGGGCTGTATGAGGTCTCCCAGCATTCACTCTTTGATGCCCAAATTGGAGACAAGGGCAACCAAGAGCCCATCTTTGAGCATGCTGGATGATGAGGGTGGTTCATGTGTTCTGTGTCCACACTCTGCCTCCATCCCCAGCAGCTCCAGGAGTGAGGGTCCCTTCTGCCATGTGGTGCCCTAGATCTGGGCAGCGCCTACAACATTCCTGATAAATGCTGTTCCATGGGTTTGTTGTGATCCGAATCCATATGCCAGGCAGCTCTGGTGTCAAAGTGTCCCAGGCAGTAGTCCCTATCAGTGGGACCACTAGAACTGCTGGGACCACTGGGGTGACCTCTCATATGGGAGAGGAAGCTTTGTTGCTGGACTCACTTGCACAGCACTGCCTTCTCTGCCATGGCCGGGCAGCTGCCTGCTGACTCACACAGCATCAATTGTGATTGCCATTAATAACAGCACAGCGCAGGTCCGGGCGGCAAACTCAGCTGAGCAGACCCTCAAGGGAGCAGCTGGCTGGGTGAGGCTGTTTGCTAACTCAGGGAAGTTGTGGTGCAGGCATCCTCTGTTCATCTCGAACATGGAGGAGTGAAGTGTCATTACTGTGAGGCTCTGGCACCACGCACATGAGCTCCCTACATGGCTTCTGTGTCAGAACCACATCTTACTAGTCCTTGTCCAACCTGTGCTTTGCTTTGAGTTGCCTGTACTCCCCATTGCATATTCTCCCTTGATGCACTAAAAAGCATCTCCCAGGAGGAGGGGACAAAGCCACAACCCCATGCCAACAGGCTGAACTGGGTTGACCCTTCTGTGTTGCCCTTTTGCTGAGTCAGGAAGTGTGTCAATCAGCTACACACAAGTAATCACTCTAATTGTCTTTCCTTCCTTCATTTATTTTTAACCCAAAGCTAAGTGTGCATCTCAGGAGTGGAGTAGGTTGTGCTGCTAGTGGTAGGTGGGAAGTCCATACAGCTGCTCTGTTTCCCAGTAATATCCCTTACAGTCTGGAATCACTATCATTTCTGCAGGTTCTTCCTGTTATTCAGCCTTGGCAAAGCCCCCTCTCAGGGAGGAATATATAATAGCACACTGTGGCTGTGCTGAATATCAATCCACTTCTCTGTCTTCATATGGAGAGCTGCACAGGCTGCTGGACAAAAATCTGAGAACAACAAATAATAAAGCTGCTAATGTTTAGATGATGACAAAGACCCCAGTTCTTCACACTCATAATGAAAATGCCTCCTTTGTCCCATGTGGGGCACCTTGATCTGTCCCTGAGGAGAGGCTGGCATCATAGAATCATAGAATGGTAAGGTTGGAAGGGACCTCAAGAATCATCCAGTTCCAACCCCCTGCCATAGGCAGGGACACCTCCCACTAGTACAGGTCACTCAAGGCCTCCTCCAACCTGCCCTTGAACACCTCCAGGGAGGGAGCAGCCACAACCTCCCTGGGCAACCTGTACCAGTGTCTCACCACCCTCACTGCAAACAACTTCCTACTAACATCCAGTTTCAATTTCCCCTCTGCCAGTTCAAACCCATTGCCCCTTGTCCTGTCATTGCAAGACCCTGTCAATAGTCCCTCCATAGCCTTCCTGTAGGCCCCTTTGGATACTGGAAGGCTACTCTAAGGTGTCCTGGAAGCCTTCTCTTCTCCAGGCTGCAGAGCCCAAACTCTCTCAGCCTGTCCTCACAGCAAAGCTGCTGCAGCCCTCTGATCATATTGGTGACCTCGTCTAGACCTGCTCCAACATTTCCATGTCCTTCCTGTGCTTGAGGCTCCAGAACTGCACACAGGACTCCAGGTGCAGTCTGAGGAGAGCAAAGCAAAGGAGCAGAATCCCCTCCCTTGCCCTGCTGCCCACACTGCTCTTGCTGCCGCCCGGCACACAGTTGCTGTCTGGGCTGCACTCACACTGCAGGTTCATGTTGAGCTTTTCATCACCCCAGACCCCCAGGGCCTTTTCCTCAGGGCAGCCATTCACCTCAGCCTGGAGTTGTGCTTGTGATTGTGCCTGCCCAGGTGCAGGACCTTACTTTTGGCCTTGTTGCATTTCATGAAATTGGCCTGGGCACAGCTCTGCAGCCAGTCCAGGTCCCTCTGGATGGATCCCTGCCCTCTAGCAAGTCGACTGTGCCACACAGCTTGGTGCCATCTGCACGCTTGCTGAGGGTGCACTGATTCCTCTGTCCATGGCACTGACAAAGATGTTTAACAGCACTGGTGCCAGCACTGATCCCTGAGGGATACCACTTGGCACTGGTCTCCAGGTGGACATTGTGCCCTCGATCACCACTCTCTGCGTGCCAGCACCTCCACGAGCACCTCCATGCAGGTGGAAGCAGACATGATGGAAGAAAAAGTCCCAGGGCAGAGCAGCACCAGGGCTAGAAACAGCACCTGTATCTCCAAACCGCCACCACACCACGCTGCAGCACCTGAAAAACCCCATCACTTTTCTCTTTCCCAAGCTTTTGTTATCTTAAAGCTTCCAAAACCTTCCTTGTTCATGGAGAGAGGAAAGATTATCAGGTAACATTCAAGGATATAAAACTTGGGAGAAGCAAAAAAAGAAAGAAAAAAGAAAAAAAAATAGGTCAGTTCCAAGAGTATATAAATATAATAAAGTTCATGTCTGCAGGCTGCGCTTGCTGACTGTGGCAAATGCACATTCATTTCAGGGACCTGTGCTTTCCTATGGCTCCACTGAGCACTGCTGGGGCACGTTCTGCAGCTCTACCTGCAAGAGGCATTTTAATCAACCCATTTTCAGATGACAAAAAAAAATAATCACCCAGGCTATTCAGAAGTGGCTCCCCAGATAATGGTAGTTTTCAAGTTGAACCAAGTGCTGAGCTCCACAGTTTGGGCAAGTTGAGTGTCGTGCCCAGTTTATCTGCCCTGCTGAGCAGCAGCAAGCAGACTACATGAGCTGCTGTCGTCACAGAGGACTCAGAGGAAGGGTCCAAACAATAAGAACCATTTGGCTACTCCCTTGTGGTGTTGGTACCCATGCTGGAGCCACAGCAAACTATTGAGGGAAAAAGTCCTCTGGGAGATGCAAAGGGACTTTGTACACTGGCAGGGAGAGATGAGGCAACACATGGAAGAGAGTGGCTTTTATGCAGAGGAAGTTGAATCTCCCTCATGTAACATCAGTGACTGTGGATGTCTCTGTGTACCCACAACCTACAGAAAGTGTCAATGGGAACCATCTTGGGCACAGGTTGGGTGCAAATCTCCACCTAGTTGGCAATTTCGCTGAGCTTGCAAGGTATCCAGTGCAGGGGTTTGACCCCTGTAGAATTTGAACATACGCAAGAGCTTCAGGATCAGACATGCTGATTTTTCCTGTGCCACTATAAGCTTGTTGCACAACAAAATGCCTCCATGTAGAGTACGGACTTCTACTTTCTTTGTAGCTCCTAGCCAGTCTGGGGTGTTCCTGCCCCTCATGCACCTACTCCAGAAGCTTTCCCACACGCTGTCTCCTATGCAGCCAGTGCAAAGACAACAGCAACTCCGTAAGGCAATTTACACATTAAATTGGCTGAACTGCCCCAGAAGATGGACCCTTTCTCTCTTCTCTGGCAGTATATGGAGTGTTCTGGTGCAGTAACACTATTTAGGGTGGCCATATCCCCCCCGGGTGGGTTGCCACACACAGGCTGGCCCACAGCACAGGCTGGCACACAGCACTCACCTTCCACTCCCGTTCCAACCTCACGTGTTTTACATCCATCTGAATTCTCTTCATCAGCTGTTGCTGACTCCACAAAGGTCTCTACAATGTAATGAGACAACTTTTCTAATGACTCAGAGATTTCTAAATTAAATGTAAACTGTTTATTGCCGAGATGCAAGGCCATACATTATGCATTACTGTTTTAATACAATAACGTCATTCTGGTAGGAATTATCCATGCGAGCCGCAATCAATTTTAGCTGCTACTCTTTGCCTGCTTGACAATCTGGTCACTGGGCTGTGGAAAAGTGCTTTTACTTGATTACCTACACTGCTGATAATCGCTGTGGCTTTTGGCAGGACTGGGATGTTATTTTGCTCCCTGAAATTGCCAGCACTGGTGTAGCTGAGGCTACTCTGCCAAACGCCTGTGGTTTCACCCGACACTGAGGAATGCGCAGACTCCAGCACTATCCTTGAAGACTCATTTCAACAGTGTGGGCTTTCATGGGCTGCCACCAGCTTGCTTTGCACATCATCCATCCTTCCAGCTTCAGGATTACCCCTTGAAACAACTCATAGTTGTGGCCCACACGGGACTGGTGGCAATCACTGCTTTTCTGATGTCTTCCCAAATTCCTGTACTCTCTGTGACAGATGGAGTCAACGTGCATCTATGTTTGGGTTTGCTTTGTCTCCAAAATCAGTGTGCCAGAGCAACCATGGGGCGGTGGAGGTGAGTGCTGTGCAGGACTGAAAAAAACCCCCCAATGTTCTTTATTTGATAAGGAAAAAAAATCCCAAAGGAAGAGATACTGAAATAATAAGTTTGCAGTAAGGATGTGAAGAGTCACAGGATCACAGGATCATAGGCTCACAGGATGTTAGGGGTTGGAAGGGACCCAAAGAGATCATCCAGTCCAATCCCTCTGCCAGAGCTGGACCATACAATCTAGCGCAGGTCACAAAGGAATGCATCCAGATGGGCCTTGAAAGTCTCCAGAGAAGGAGACTCCACAACCTCTCTGAGGAGCCTTTCCAGTGCTCCGTGACCCTTACAGTAAAGAAGTTCCCCCTTGTGTTGGGGAGGAACCTCCTGTGCTGCAGCTTGCATCCATTGCTCCCTGTCCTATCAGAGGGAGCAAGTGAGCAGAGCCTGTCCCCCCTCTCCTGACCCCCAGCCCTCAGATATTGATAAACATTTATTAAACCCCCTCTCAGTCTTCTCTTTTCCAGACTAAAAAACCCCAGGTCCCTCAACCTCTCCTCATCAGGCAGTGTTCCAGTCCCCTCATCATCCTTGTAGCCCTCCATTGGACCTTCCTGAGTCACAGGCATATTTGCCCTGTGACTGCATTTGGTTATTGTACCAGTGTCTTTCTTCCTGAGTTTTGTCAGCCTGTGTTTTGGTTCAAGAAGGATGCCTCAAACAGCTGTGAGCCTTAAGGTTGAGTTAACCTTATGTGCCCTTACATTCCCCCAAGCTCTGCCAAGCCAAGCAAGGACCCCTCCCCGGGCAGCACATCGATGCTCATTCACACTCCTCACATCACTCATCCACAAGGAAACTCTGTCTGAACACTGGCAACCTGGAGATGCTAGGTAGAGTATCAGCCTGACCAAAAGTCTTGTTTCTGCCTCCGAAGAGCTTACAAACCTCCCCAGACAGAAGTCTGGTCCCCACACTGACCTCTAAGGCCACGCTGCACAGAGTCCCTCTGATATTAACCCAAGATGTCAGCCATGTAGGCAAGAGGGGAAGGTTTCTGCCAGCGTTTGGCCACCACTGACTTTAGCACAAAGATGTACGAATCAGAGCAGGGCTGACACTCATAGCTACCATCTCTGGGCTGTGTTGGGCTGATTTATTTTGCGTAGGAGCAGCAGTAACAGCTTACACCTCCGAGTGCAGATTACAAGATAAATCTGGCTTTCAATGAGACCCACTGGTGACTGACACTGACAGAGCATTTAAATCACCCCAGCTGCCTGGATATAGCCATGGGCCAGATTTGGCCCTGCAGGTCAGGTCTCTTTTTGGGTGATGTAAATCAGCACAGCTGGGATTGAGATGTGGTGTCAGGTTTGAGCGCTGGTCTCATTTTTATTTAAGTGTCTGTATGGTAATTCCAGCTTAAAGGGACACCTGAGGGCTGCAGCCCTTCTCTGCCTGAATCATCAGCTTTTGCCTCACAGGGATCTACCTGTCACAGTAAAAGACTCAAGTATCAACTGAAAGTCTCATTGTGGGTGCCTGATGGATGCTCCTTTTAAGACCCACCTCAAACTGACAAGGTCCATCCATGTGAAGGTTAATATCCTCCTCAGCACTGATTTCATAGAATCATAGAATCATAGAATCATAGAATGTCAGGGGCTGGAAGCGACCTTGAAAGATCATCTGGTCCACCCCCCTTGCCAGAGCAGAATCACCTAGAGCAGATCACACTGGAACATATACAGATGGTTCTTGAATATCTCCAGAGAGAGAGACTCCACAACCTCCCTGGGCAGCCTGTTCCAGTGCTCTGTCACTCTCACAGTGAAACACAATTTCAGTTACTAATATGCTCCAGAAACCTTTCCACTGACTTGGACACCACAGACAGATTTTCAGCTGGTAAAAGCTGGCCTGGGCTCCCTGAAATTGCCAACATTATTTGTTTCCAGGGATAATCTGATCTTGCCTGGATAAACTCTCCAGCATTAAGGTAGTGAGAACCTCCAAACAGGAAATGAGAGTCTTCACCACGCTCCCGCAGGCACTGATCTCTTCTGACATACATCCTGCTGCCATTAGCTAGCATTGCTGTCAGGCATGCACTGCTGTGACAGTCAGGGACTATTCTTGTGCTCTCAGTGGTGGAACTGGTTTCACCTTCCCACAAATGTGCACCCAGAGCAGGATCAGACCTGCAGAGTGGGCAGGCTCACTTGCCTGCTCCATCTGTGGAGCCGATCCTTGGCCAAGCATTGCTCTTTGACATTGTGGGAGCATAAGCATGTGTGTATCCACTGTCAGCCTCATACCCAGACCATAAGGTCATTTCTAGACAGGTTTTATCTGGACAACTTGCTCCATAAATGGAATAGGCTTACCAAAGTACGTCATAAAAACAGCCTTTTTCTGAAATTAATTGTGTTTTGCTTTTCTGAGCTTTTTCAGTGGTCCAGCACACGCCAAACTGTGTGGCAACAGTCCATGGCCTGGGCAAGAGGAGGAAAATGTGAGACACCAGCTCATTCTTCTCCATCTCCCAGCTGCTGCTGATGCCAGCAGCGCCCCCCCCCC
>VWYK01105753.1:27008-39437 GCA_013399775.1 Semnornis frantzii | reverse complement strand
TGGGAGGTGTCCCTGCCTATGGCAGGGGGTTGGAACTGGATGATCCTTGAGGTCCCTTCCAACCTTACCATTCTATGATTCCATGAATGCAATTTTGAAGACATCTTTCTACAGAAGCCTATCAGACCTGGAGACAACTGACAACCAAAAGCTGGAGTACTCCAGCACTGACAGACAGACTTCTGTGTCGGACATGGCATAAAATCCAAGACAAACAAACAACCAAAGGGAGACTTTTCATAGCTTCTTCACAACTTCATGAAACAAAAGTTAAAGCCAAAAAACCACAGTTATTCCTTCTTGGAATAAGTGGTGGTACTGAAGTGTCTTTGCAAGTGACAGGAAAGATCCAGTGGGTTGAGGGTGCATGTAATTTATGATTGATTTACTTACTTAGCCTTCATTCTGAGGGTTTCACTGTACCACACTTTCGATAACTTCCATTTGAAGGAAATTTTTCTACAGTTGCAAATTATCTGTGTGGCTTTCATGACTATCCTGGTTAAACCCTTGAGGGCACAGCATCAGCTGGTTCGACAGGATCGATGCACCACCGATTGGCCTGCAGGCAATTAGCACTAGCTGCAAGTTTATCTTTTCAAGTAACTTAGTAGCTAGATGGCACTGAAGGTATTTTGTGGCATCTGCTGTCTCAGGTATGGCAAGAAGATGACTAATTTGCCTGTAAGTGGTAAATAACTGCAGAAATTAATATTATTCACTTTTATTGCCGTCGGACTGAATTCTGCCTGTTACCCTGGCTATCTCCGTTTGGTGCTGTGATTACAACAACATCTCAGGGTGGTAACAAATTCAGAGCCCTCACTATCCAGCCCATCATATCATGGCTGCATAGGCACCCAGTGAGAGAGCGAACATGTGTTAGTCACTTATTGCAGACAGTCTGAAGACAACTCGAGACTCCATGTACATATGAGATAAGGGAATTATAAGACAAGGACCATTTTAAGAGAAAAGTAAGAGAAGACTGGAAAAAGTTGAGAGGAGAAGATGTTGCTGTTCCTGGGATTGTTTATAATTTGTGACTGTCCTGGCACAGGGCTTCCATTCCCCACCACAGAGGAGAGTTGCCAAATTTGGGAGCAGCTCTGGATTTCAAAGTCTCATGATTTCATCTCCTTGGCTCTGGTATGAAACCATGGCACTCCAGGACCCTTATTTATTTTATGATTCAGGGAGAAAGTTCTCATTCAGGATCACAAATTTGTTATGGCTCAAACAACATGTTCAGTGATTCAAGATCATTTCTCATCCACATTACCGCTTCCCGTGCTGCTCTGCTGACTCCACCACGCTTCTTTGCAGAGCTTCTCCAGCTTCAGAATTACCTTTTGGCACTGCTCCTGGTGAATGAAAGTTGGAATCTGGATTGCTTCACTAATAATCTAATTTTCAGTTTGTTTCAATTATGCTTCTTTTCCAGTGGGTGTCAAGCAGTAATTTTGGTCTCACTGGTTGAAGGCATGTGAAAGATGCGTGTAAATCTATGTAAGAGAGGTCTGCAGAGGAAGAGAGGAGCTGTTGTCCTTCCCACTGCAAACAAGTCTATGGCAAATAGCCTAGCAGTGATCTAGGGAAAGAAGTGATGCTGGAAGGCTGCAGGTCTCCACAGTAACACATGCTGCTGTTTGGAGGACCAGGCTCCAGCGCAGGTGGCTGAGGGGTTGCTGGGGGCCACTGGAGTAGCTCCTGGCCCTGACTGTGATGTCCCTTGCAAGCACAGCCCACAGCAAAACCTTGCACAGGAAACAGGGTTTACATTTAGCTAAACCCACATTGAGCCTTTTCCTCATCGGCCCCTACCTGAGAGTCTGTTTCCCCCTCAGACCAGTGCTCATCTGGGCAGCTAGAGAGACTGCAGTGGGAGGAGGGGACAGGGATGCCTGTATAGTGTTTGTGGGGCAAGGTTTTGTTAGAGGGGAGGGCTATAGGGGTGTTACATCTGTGAGAAGCTGCTAGAAGCTTCCACTATGTCAAATAGAACCAATACCAGCTAGCTCCAAGACACACTTGCTGCTGGCCAGGGCTGAGCCCAGCAGTGATGGTGGAAGTCCCTCTATGACACTGCATTTAAGAAGGGAAAAAAAGAAAACTGCACTACTGCAGCCAAAGAGAGGAGTGAGAAAGGGAGTGGTGGAAGGAAGGTGTTTGTAAGATTTATTTTTATTTCCCATTACCCTACTCTGATTTGATTGTGAATAAATTAAACTTCTGTCCCCAAGTCAAGTCTGTTATGAGGGTAATTGGTGAGTGATCTCTCACTGTCCTTATCCTGACTCACAAGCTTTTTGTTGTATTTTGTCTCCCCTGTCCAGTTGAAGAGAAACGTGATAGAGTGTCTTAGGTGGGCACCTGGCATCCATCCTTTCCTGATACCCTTGCTGATTTGGAGAATATTTCAGAGCTACCCTGGTGGATCCAGCTGCCTGACAGGAGATACTTCTGACCTACTTGACTGTGGAGAGGAGTAGTAGGAAGGAGGAAGAGGGTTATATTGCTGCATAAAAGGAGCTGTGCATCTGATTGACCTAATTTTGGTCTTTCTTCCACTCTTTTAACTCCACTGGCTTCAGCTGATTTACACCAGAAGCAGCTGACCCCATTTGTCTGGCCTGCTCTCTCCATGCATTGAAGCCATGGTGACAATGCTATCATCCACAGTCCCAGTTTTCCCTCTGCTCAGGTTTCTGCAGGAGCTCAGGACTATGGGAGCACAACAGGTCTAAATGTGCCTGTGAGAAGCTTGGGATGTGGTGCTACAGGAGCCAGGTAGCCCCTGTGGCCAGACAGGTGTTTTGAAGAGAGGTTGCTCTAAACCTGAGTTTTCCTATCTCCTTAAAACTTCACAGAGCCAAATTATACTGAGAAATCCCTCTGTAGGTTATCCGGGCTGCAAAGGTGACCTTGCTGGCTTGCATGGCTGGTGGGTGCTCAGGCCCAGCCCACTGCAGCTTCATCCTCCTCAGCAGCCTAGAGCACCACACCAGCTGCCGATCCTGTATCTGAATGCTGTACCTCCAGGATGGTGGAGAACCAAGAGACATGAGCCTCCTTGTACACGACAACCACCATCCCCTCCCTCCTCCCGCACGACAGCTTTGAAACCCTGTGAGAGCTGCATCAGAGGATCCTCGGTGTTGGAGTTTGTTAATTAATATGCTACAGTTAACTGTGTCAAAAGCTTCCTTCAGATCAAGCAAAACAGCTCCTCACATTTGCCTTTGATTGAAGGCAGAGAAGGTGTTGGTGGGTGCTCGCAGGGCGAAGGATCCAGAGCGGGCACCGCTTTCGGCAGTGGCTGGTCGAGAACTGCCCTTCTGTAATTGCATATAAACCACAGGGGACAAACCAGCACTGCTCCGCTGTTGCTAATATCATTGGGCATGCTTTGATAAATGGGCAGGAGGGGTCCAGCAAGAGCAGCTGCTAATTCTTTGGGATCAATTCCTATTCTTTTCAGGGAATAGTAGCACGAGGTGCCTGGTGGGCACCAGCGAGCAGCAGCAAAAGCAGGAGCGTCTCCTTGCCTTTGCTTTTATCTAAAACTGCCTAATCAGATCAGTTAATTCAGGCTGGACTCACTGGATGGATTTGGATGAGAACACCTGTGAAAAATACTGGAGAGAGATAAACATGTTTTGATTTTGCATAATAGTAGTTTGAAACAATCAAGGCCAATCACAATAAAGCAGAAGGGAAAACAAAACCCTTGAAAGAAGATATTCCAAGTAATAAATGAGAAGAACTAAAAGCCAATAGTTTTTCACTGCTCCATGCCAGGCCTGGATCTCCCCCTTCCAGTGTCCTCAGCCTCTCAGAAAATTTTCACCCAGTCTCAGCATTAGACTCCTCATGCCAATTTGGCCTTGGTTGGGATGACCAAGAAAGGTTACAGGACCTGATGTTTCATGGTTAAATGGAGCTTTTGCTGTCTCAGGGTCATCAAGGGCTGACGAAGCTGGGCTGTCAGGGATGAGGTTTCTGGTTTGGGCAGCCTCGTCTTACAGCTCCTTGTGTTGGTCTTGGTTTGCAAACTTGGTAATCTTCACTGTTTGCATTTTACATGGTCAGTTTGTCCTTCAGCTGGAGATGTGACCATGCCACTTGGCGGAGAAACTGAGGGTAGAGTCTGGTGCTGATCCAGTGCACTCTTGGAACTGGATATCATACATCTGTATGATGTTCCTCTGTGTGTCTGTGCAGGTATCACCACTGCTCGGGGTTTGGATCATCCTTCTGCTTCCAGGACATATATGCCCCGTCACAGGGATCTGAGCATGGGAAGAGAAATGTGCTTCCCCAGCATAAAACCATTGCCTTTTGGTTGCTGCAGTAACACAGCAAAGTGCAAAACCACTGTCAGTGGTGTCAAAATTCAGGCAAATGGTAAAACTCAGCCCAAGAATGAGCAATGCCTCTGCTTTCAGAGCCCCACACCTCAAGAAAACCAGGCTGGCTTGTGATGAGCAGAGAAGCTGGTGCTGTAACACTGTGCTAGAATCATAGAATCATAGTCACAGAATGGCTTAGGTTGTAAGGGACCACAGAGCTCATCTACTCCAAGGTTCCCACCACAGGCAGAGACACTTGTCACCCAAATGTGGCTGCTCGAGGCCTCATCTAGCCTGGCCTCAAACACCCTCTGGGAAAAGGCATCCACACCCTCCCTGGGAAGCCTGTTGCTGGAGTCCCACAACCCTTGTACTGAAGAACTTCTTTGTAAGAACCAGTCTAAAGCCACTGTCTCTCAGCTTAAAGCCATTCCCCCTTATTGCTAGATGCCCTTACAGAAAGTCTCTTTCCAGCCCTTCCTGTAGGATGTAGGGTAGGCACAATCCCAAGCACAACTCCAGGCTGGGTGGGGAATGACTGAGAGCAGCCCTGAGGAAAAGGACCTGGTATGATGAAAAGCTCAACATGAGGCTGCAGTGTGAGTGCAGCCCAGACAGCAACTGTGGGCTGGGCTGCAGCAAGAGCAGTGTGGGCAGCAGGGCAAGGGAGGGGACTCTGCCCCTTTACTCTGCTCTCCTCAGACCCCACCTGGAGTCCTGTGTGCAGTTCTGGACCCCTCAGCACAGGAAGGACATGAAAGTGTTGGAGTGGGTCCAGAGGAGGCCACCAAGATGCTGAGAGGGCTGCAGCAGCTCTGCTATGAGGACAGGCTGAGAGAGTTGGGGCTCTGCAGCCTGGAGAAGAGAAGGCTTCCAGGAGACCTTAGAGTAGCCTTCCAGTATCTGAAGGGGGCCTACAGGAAGGCTATGGAGGGACTATTGACAAGGTCTTGTAATGACAGGAGAAGGGGTAATGGGTTTGAACTGGCAGAGGGGAAATTGAAACTGGATGTTAAGAGGAAGTTGGTTCAGTGAGGGTGGCACTGTGCACAGACACTGGCACAGGTTACCCAGGGAGGTTGTGGCTGCTCCCTCCCTGGAGGTGTTCAAGGCCAGGTTGGAGGAGGCCTTGAGTGACCTGTGCTAGTGGGAGGTGTCCCTGCCTATGGCAGGGGGTTGGAATGATCCTTGAGGTC
This sequence comes from Semnornis frantzii, assembly GCA_013399775.1. Classification (NCBI taxonomy): domain Eukaryota; kingdom Metazoa; phylum Chordata; class Aves; order Piciformes; family Ramphastidae; genus Semnornis; species Semnornis frantzii. The sequence continues at coordinate 33,889 of VWYK01105753.1, read as the reverse complement.
CCTTCCAACCTTACCATTCTATGATTCTATGTCTTCAGTCATTGCAAGGCAGCTATAAGGTGTCCCTAAGTTTCCTGGCCACCTCCACTCCTGCTTGTCAAAGGCAGAGCTTCAAGTGTCTAGGAAAACTATGCAACAACAGCCTGGAGACCTCAAAACACTGTTGTGCCCCAAAGAAACCCCAAGGAGTGCAGAGAACCACACTCGTGGCGATTCCCCGAGGGAATGGTGATAATTCAGATCTTACAAGAGCCCTGAATGGTTGTGTTTCTGCGTGGTCCTTGTCATTGGGAGTGAAAATAAAGAAGAGGAATTTCTGCCCTGTGCTCCTTGCCCAAATAAATGAGGCAGCTGAGGCTGGGCATACACTGAGATCGCATTGCAGGAGTTTATTGCTGCTGGCAGCCACCTCATCAGCCCTGGAGTCTGCAAATGTCTTAAAATGTCTACTTGGGGTTTCTGGAGCAGCTATGCATCTTTTTAGGGCCGGGTAAATTTTATGGCTATAATCAGATGCCTCTGTTACTCATTTCTGCTCTTTCTACCCAAAATGTCTGACAAGTTCAGCTGCTAAAGGCAATCTGTAAAAACCAGGGCCAGAACCATCAGATCATCCAAGACCTGCCTTGTCTCCTGTCTTGTTACTAATGAGAGCTGGGGTTGTGCTAACAGACACCAACTGGTCGGGGAGGAGAGGGAAAGGAGAGCTGAAGTGATAAACGCCTCATTTTAAAGCAACGTTTTCTGTGTTACTCACTGCTCTGGCTCTGACAACCTTTGCAGAGTTAAAACAGACACTGCGTGGGGGAAAAAAAAAAAAAATTAAAAATCCTTCTCTCTGCCTGATCTTTAGAGGTCTGGTCTGTACCATTTATTTTTAATACTAATGTGACATGGTTTAATGTTCTGTTGATTAAATTAAACTACTGGGGTGATGTAGACAGAGCCTGAACTGAATTCTCAGGTAAAAAATGATCTGCCTGTCCTAGCAGGCCATCACCTCACAGTGATGGACACAAAGCAGCTGGGTGCTGGGTTGGGAAGGCTGGAGGAAGCCCAGGATCCAGCCTTTCGCATCCTGGCGTTGCTGTCACTGACTTTGCCTTGGCGTGGGGAGAGCTCAGTGAGCAGAATGGTCCAGGCACTGCCTCAGCCTCCTGGCTCTCATATCCTGACATGGGAGGGGTGAAGTGGGGTTGAGAATTTGCTGTGTTATTCAGACAAAATATTGACTTGCCCTGGTGTGACTGTCCTCTCCAGCATGAAATTCCTCAGGCAACTGTTCAGGAATTCCTTGGGAAATTAGGGAGTGGAAAACTTCTATCGACTACAGGGAGAAAACCCCCAAAGATTAGGCTCCCTACACAGGCTGAATTGTAATATTACTGTGAAGCAGTAGGACTCAGCTCGCCCCAACCAAGGTGATGGGTGTTTCAGGAGGTCAGGCTTTGCCTAACCACCGTGGGTTTGTGCCAAAGGATCCTACAGATAAGAGTGGTGCAAAAAAGGCATCTCCAAAGCCCTTAATGTACTGGCAGCACACAGGGGGTTGGACTAGATGATCTTCAGAGGTCCCTTGCAACCCAGACCTTTCTGTGATTCTGTGAAGCTACCCAGGTTTGTGTGTGCACATTGGGCAAGTTCAGAGAGGGCTGTATCTGTATTTCCAGAGATTAAGAAAATAATGGTCTCCAGGGAGGCCAGACCCACCTACTTTTCATAAGCAACAACTCAACATGCAGGAAGCTCCTGCAGGACTGTGTCTGTGGGAAAACACATAACCACTGCACAAGTAACCTCACTAATAGAATTACCAAAAAAAACCCAAACACTTTGCACAAGAAATGACAAATGATCTGGAAATAAATAATCTCTCAACATAAACACTACAAGAAAAATTCATTAAGAGCCTTTTGAAAGCATTGGAATTGACTTAGCAGATTTTTTTTTTCCCAGATGTTCCTCTCAAGCAAACCTAGACATCAAATAATAATTGTTTAAAAGCAAGTACCATAAGAATAATAACAACGTTGAAAATGCATTATGCATCTTTTTTCCTTTGATAAAGGTCCCTCTTCTTTCATGAAATCTTCATTATCAATGCTTTCCTCTTGTATCTGAAGAAGAAAAAGCAGCACTTTGGAGTCTGAACACTTCAGCATCTGTGCCAGAGAACAGAGCTGATGGGGCATTATTTCTGATACTGATGTCATAAAACTATCCTCCACGTTCCTGGAAAAACTTTTCCTGTTATTAATTTGAAATTAAAACCAACTCAGAAAAAAATTTCCTTTTTAAATGTAACTGATTCAGCTAACGTTCTGTTTCCTTGTAATTGATATTAATAATGGTGATTGCTTTCATCTTTTAATGTATTTCAACAGTTTCAGCAGGTTTATGAGGTAAGATTGCCTTTATTTATCTCAGTGAGCTGTTTTTATGGAATAACTGAAACTTTCCATGGAGACAGATCAAATGCTGAAATGAAGGAAAGTAAAATATAACAGGTTGTTGGGCAGCAATAGGACTAGGGGGAATGGAACAAAGCTAGAAATGGGTAGATTCAGACTGGACTTTAGGAAGAAGTTCTTCACCGTGAGGATGGTGAGAGCCTGCAACAGGTTGCCCAGGGAGGTGGTGAAGCCCTATCCCTGGAGGTCTTTAAGGCCAGGCTGGATGGGGCTCTGAGCAACCTGATCTAGTGTTGTGTCCCTGTCCATGGCAGATGATCCTTGAGTTCCCTTCCAGCCCTGACAATTCTGTGATTCTATGATTAACACTGGCTCTCAGCACTCACATAAGACACAAAGAACCAAAGAGGGCAGAAGGGACAGGATATGTATTTAAAACACTACTACACAAGCCAATCTGTGCTGACTGGGCTGAGGCTTTTTAATGTTACTTATAATAGGTCCGGACAAAGAGTGGAGGAGGTTATATCAGGGAGCAATCCAGCACTGGTGTCCAAAGTCAGGACTCTTCTCTCCTCTCTTCCTACTTCTCCACATTGTGATTCTGAGGATACGCTGTAGGTTTTAGCACTTACGCTGCTGAACACAAATGTGTCTCCTGACCAGGGCTGGCCGAGGCCTCCTCAGAGACTGGAAAAGAGTACAGCACTTTTTTCGCCTATGGACTGGCATTAAAAATCAAATAATCCTTAAAAAGGTGGATCTGGTAGGCTGGTGCCAGGCACAGCCCTGCCATGGAGCTGTGGGTATCAGCCCCTGCTCTGAACTATTCTGGTGCTGGAGCTCCAGAAACAGTCAGGGATCCCAACCAAAGTCCCATGAAGTCAAGGGGCTCCTCTTAGCTTCAAAGCCAGGAAATACATTCTTAAAAGCTGAAACCAGTTTTATAAACACTTAGGCCTGAATCTGGAAACCTCTAAAAATGTAAGGTTGTTTTTTTCTTTTTTTTTTTTTCCTTCTTACATGCTAATTGGAAACACGTGTCCCTAGCTCCCACCACGTTTTGGAAATATCTGCCTTAAGATGCACAAGCCCTGCTCCCTGGGCTGAAAACTCCACAAATGTGCGAAAGCAAGGGCTGGGAGCTGGTGAGGACAACACTGAGGGCTTCAGGAGAAGTGGCTCCTGGTTTATGGTTTTAAAGATGACAATTGCAAAAGCTTTCAGATAATGAGCGGTTTGGCTAATGGATGATGCTAGCAGTTAACCACACACCAACAAGTGACCAGAGGAATGTGATCTTTTCTGTCCTTGTTTGAAGATTTTCTGTGGGCAAAGCATGATAGCTTTATCTATCCTCTGTGAAAGAAGAATTTCAATTTTTCTTGCAATAAAAAAGGTTTGCAACGATCTCTCAGACTGTTTCAGTTATGTGAGATGAGACACGATGGGTCCAATACATCACCTTACCCTTGTCTTCCTGAACAGAGCGCTGCAGAGCTCAGGCCAGGGATAAGCACTGCTTGAACTTCTGTTACTGAGGCTTTAAATTTTAAACATTGTATTGAGGAAATGTGGAATAAACCAGACAATTTTCCTCCTAAATGATGGCTCTTGTTTTAAAACCAACTTGAAAGCTGGCTGACATTATTCCAAGTGCCAGCTCTGAGGAAAGAATTCAGTGCTTCCTTTGCTCCTACCAGAAATGTTTGGTTTGGTGCACCAAAATATAGAGGGATAAGTGGAAATCACCTACAAAGAATTCACTGGATGAACAAGCTGTCTACTTGCCCAACACGGCTGCAATCATTTCCTCTGTTATCCTTGCAAAATTAAGAAATACTCAGAGCTAACCCTTTTGAGGGACTGCTACAGACACCACAAAGGAAATCTAACAGTAACTTGGAAGTTTTTTTTGGTTTATGATGTTACTCCTTAGACATATTTTTCTTTTACAGAAGTGCTAAGACAAAGATGGGTTGCAAATAATTTTGTATTCAGATGACTGTCATCATTTCCCTTCCCACAGCTGTAAGATTTCTGCCTTTGGCACCTATTACTCTAGACAACCATACACTTCTGATGCCTTTTTTTTCCCAGCAGCAATGGTTTTTTTTCACTGTTCAAAATTAGTCATTGCAGAAAAATCCATGTAGTAGAGGGGATGATAAAATAACATTGTGATGAGAGGGGATGAAAAACCTAACAGCCTGAATTCAGGTCAAGAGCCTCACTTATTATTTTGAAAGAAGTCCTATACTTATAAATCCTTGGCAGTGCCATCATCTCTTTTTGTATCAGGCAGGGAAATAAGGATTTTTCTCCTAGACGAAGCCCTGATCCTGATGGCAAATGCTATAGATTTGCTGTAGATTTAGCACATGTAAATGCCATGGATCTTGTGCATTCCTATTGTAACTCGAGCAACCATTTGCAAAATTGGCTTTTCTTGCCCTTGCTCTGCAAAACCTGGCTGCTGGTCATGCCACTGCAGGACAGGTTGCTACGATGTGATCAGATAGATCAGAAGAACCTGGGTCTGTCAGCTCTCCCTAGGGCTTTACTTTGTGTGGAGCTCATCCTCATGGGGCAGCCACCCCCCACTATCACTGGCACAAACTTGGGGTTTTCCAGCACTTCACCCAGAGGGAAGATTTCAGCGTGGGTTGAAGTTCAGAGTGAAGAAAGGTCTCCTGGTACACTGCCGTGTCAGCTTTTGCTTCTTTCAACAGCAGCCACCTCTGTCCAACCACCCTCTTGCTCCTTGGACGTTTTGTTCATCAATGCAGTCTTGCAACACTTGGTGCCTTCTCGCACCACGGCCGAGACCCTTCTGCCTCAGCACTTCATCATTTTTCCTGATCTTTAATTCTGTTCAGTTTGTCAGTGCTTCTGAGCTCATGAGCTGCCCACAAATGCAAGCATGAATTTTTCAAAACTATTGAGTTTGATGCTTTGAAAGGTGCCTGTGAGAATTGCATGCTTCATTTTGTCTTTTGGGTTTTTTAGGTTTGTTTTTTGGGAGTGGCGTGGTATGTTTGTTGGTTTTGATTTGTTTTGGTTTTGTGGGTTTGTTTGGGGTTTTTCAGTTGATTTGTGTGTGTGTGTGTGTGTGCGCGTGCGTGTGTGTGTGTTTGGTTTTGTCTGGTTTGATTTGTTGTTGTTGGTTTTTTTTTTTCTGCATTAAAATTTCCAAGACAAATCTGAAAGCCTCAGCCTGTGGATTTAGGAGGCAGAGCTGCAAGAGGGATGTGAGTGAAGAAAGCACCCGGCCTACCTGAGAAAAGGGACACTGTCACTACAGGTTCTGCTCAGCCCTTTGGGTGGCCCTGCTTGGGCACACAGGAAATGTTCCTCCAGGTCTGCAGTCAGATTCCTGCACTCCTGGGGGTGAAAGCCAGAGAGAAGAGGGCATCACCACACTTATGTCACCTGCCATGCTCACATGAGCCTTTCCCATGGTCACATCGCAGGTAAGACATATTTTGCAGCTAATTGCTGGTAATAAAGAGAGACAGAAAACACATCAAAAAGCCTTAAACCTAACAATTCATTTTACTTGCAAAGATAGTGGCAAATCACATTACTCCATACAAACCTGTGCAGGGCCAGGATCCTCCCCTGTGTAATTTCTGACTTCAAGAAGCAAGGGCTGGTTGTGAGCCATAATCAGAGCTGGCTGAGGACCAATGTTTTTGTTTCATGGTGGATTCTGATGTTTCAAAGTCTGTTTATGTTCTGCAGAGGAAATAAAATCAAAGCACTTCTGATGTGAGATGGGAGTCTGTCAAAATGCCCATTTTCTGTGCAGAGATCCTCGTTTCGGTGCGGATCTTCCCCTGCCCTCTTGGCCGCGGTTGGGACACAGGGCAGCCGGGAGCAATCACGGGGAGGATACGCCCAGGTGCCAAAGGCATTGGGGCTCAGAGCAGCCCATGTGTTTGGATAAAAATAGATGAAGCCCAAAACACCCTGACCACTCTTGCCTGAAATATTCAGCTTGTTTGGGATCACGATGACCCAGTAATGCATCGTGCCAGCACCCCGGTGGGGCTGAGGCTGACCTAAATGGACACGCTCATCCTCTGCTTGGTACATCTGTCTAGAAAGACCTTAAAAATCTGTTTTGTTTTTTTTTTTTAAGGTCTAGTAAAGACCTAAAAAATATCTGCTCTGCAGGGATGTTCAAGGCCCAATGGCATACTTGGCAGGAGTGGATGTCTGCCTGGGAATTGCTGGCATTTCCTCTCCTGCCCCACGTGCTTCATGACCGTCTGTGCCTTTGCTGCTCTCCAACCCAGAGCAGCTCAGTGCAGCTGCATATTCAGTGTGTGCTCACAAAGTGCTTTATGGTCCTTTCCATGAATGCTGCTCATCAATTATAGATGTATAGTTTAGTCCTAACCTCATGCTAAAGAATCATAGAATGGTAAGGTTGGAAGGGACCTCAAGGATCATCTAGTTCCAACC
>VWYK01105753.1:0-18211 GCA_013399775.1 Semnornis frantzii | reverse complement strand
TGACCCCTAAGGGACGCCACTTGGCACTGGTCTCCAGGTGGATACCGTGCCCTTGATCACCACTCTCTGCATGTGACCATCCAGCCAATTCCTTACCCAGCAGTGCTCCACCAACAAGTCCATGTATTTTTTTTTTTTTCAGTTTGGTGACCAGGATGTCACGTGGGACAGAGTCAAATGCTTTATATATTAACTAAGAGTCCTTTTGAGGTCAGATTCTGCTCTCCATTGCCCCCACAGCTCACTAATTCACTGTATCAGTTCAAACCGTGATGTTCACATTTACCACCAAATAAGTGGGCAGGGTTGCCAGGGCAGATCATCTGATTGCTGACTATAGATGTGCACCCAGCACCTGCTTGCCAGAATACAGATTACCAGCCTTCTGCCTGCTTGCACCACCAGATGAAGACCCATAAAGAATATTGCCCATCAGCACGTGAGCGTTACAGCACTTCTTCCACCTTACATTTGCATCCATTTTCTACTTCCTTCTTCATCAGGAGAAGTTAGTTTGGCAAAAATCTTTTTGTTTACAAGGAAAAAAAAAAAGTGTTCCAAGATGAGAGAAGTTGCCAGTTTTTATCAAGTAATAATTTCCAGGTGCAGTGAGCTGTCATAGCACAAGATGTGCTGAACTGGGCTAGGAATAACGTTGCTGAAATCACCAAAAACCTCTGCAAGTCCCAGTAAAAGAAACCCTTATTGCTGCAGGAGGGACATCAGGCTTGGTGCCTTTTCTCACTCTTTTTCAACTTTATTTGAGCTGCTTGTGACTGGCAAGAGCATCGTCTTCTGCTTGAATCTATCTGGATTCAGGATATGCAAGTCAGAGAAAGATCCCAAGCCTGTCAATTGTTGCCAGACGGGGGATGGTAGCACACATGAAATAGAGCCAACATTAAAAAACCCCTTGCTATAAAAAGGCAAAAGATTATTAAATCACAGAAAACAACAGTGCAAGACCTGTTAAGAGTTGGGTCACTGTGTTTTCACTGAGAGCTGAGCCTTCTGCTTTTGCTCCATCATCTGCTATTCACATGACTCCACTTAGCAACCATATCTGACAAGACTTGTTTGTGTGCTGGGTGCTATTATTTCTTGTTTGAATTAATGCCTCTTGTTTGTTGCTATTTCCCAAAATATAGCTGAATTACCTCCTTTCTCTCAGAGCCTGGGTGCATGGTTATTCCTCTTCTGCATGCAGTAAAGCCAAGCATCCTCACTGCTAAGGTTTTATGACTGGGATGGGGGAAAGCAAAACTCATTTTCATGCAAATCCCCACTGTCTATCAGACATTATAGTTGTCAAGCAGGTCATTAGAGGCCTACTGTGTAAAATGAAGATTACTAATTAGAGTTGAAGAAATAATTTGTAACAAACAATTTATCCAATGAATTCAGCTTTATTTATTTTTTTCCCCTCTTTGTGGAGTTCCTGTGTGCAGGTTGTTACTTCTCCAGAGCTGGCTATTATTTAAAATGTTTTTAATTCGTTCCACTCATTGTGATTGATTCTGAATTTTTTTTTTTTTTTCCAGGACTCCTTTTTCTGGGGTAGTCAGTGCTGATCACAGGATATGGGACTAATTTCCTGGCTCAGATGTGAAAATACATCTGAAAAGAATAAACACCAGCATATGCTTTAAAAGTACATTCCCTGAACACTGAGTTGTGTTTTTGGGAGCATCACGACAAAAAGTAGTCTGGGAAATTTCCATTAAGATACATTTATCTAGCTTAAAAAAAAACAAAAACAAACCTGTAAGTGCAAAATCTAAAATTTTACCTCAAGCAAATCCTGCATAAGGCAAAAAGAGCCTCCAGCCTGTGGTATATTATGTGAGTCTTGTGACTGAGTATGACCAAAAATAGGAAAACCAAGGAGTTTATCCTACAGGGAAAAAGGGAACAAATGCATCTGGCTGCTGATATCCCCAGAGGTCTTGTAGGGCCCTCCATGCATCCATTAAATATAGAAGTAACTGCAGATGAAAATGCATGTGTCATGATTCATAGTCACAGGAGACAGGATTTAGCAAAAATCTGATCAGTCCCCTACAATGGAAAATGTCAAAACATGGATTTTGGATAATTTTGATTGACCATTTCTCTTCAACTCAAGACACATTCTGTTACTTTGGCTCAAAATGTTCATCTGATTCAGCCTGAAAAAAAAAAAAGAAACTGAAGTTTACAATCAATTTTCATCCTGTTACGAAGGTCGATTTCTGCTGACATTAATTCCGTTATGACGCACTCTGTGAACAGTCAAAGAAAGGTGGAGCATGAAGAAAGCAGCAAAATTCACCCAGTGAATTAATTCCAGCATCCACACTCATATTCACAGGAAACCATTCACCTTCTTTGTGATACAACAAAGTCCTGGATTGAAGAGGAGCAGCTTCGTTTGCAGCCCTGCTAGTGGAGAATATGGAAAGCAGTTTTGGGGGATGTGGGGAGGGAGTGTTTAAGGGAATTTCAGTGAATCAAAAAAAGACAATTTGTACCAGACTCTTCAATCCCATCTGCTTCATATCTGGAGCACTTGGTGTTCCCTGCACTGACTCACTCCCTTTTGTGTTTACAGGCGGGAGAGGCAGCATTGCTGCAGAGGAGGGATGGGAGATGTAGAGATACTATGCAGGGTAGGGGAGAAAAAAATAAAGCAGCAAACACTCAAAGCTTGCTTGTCTAGTCTAAACAGCTCCCAGGGCAAAGCAGGCAAGACTGATAAAGCTGCTGAGAGAGAAAAGTTGAGTGAAGAGAAGCAGCGAAGGTTTTGTGCTTTGTGGTTCATCCATGGACCCTCCACCTTTGGGGAACTTTTTGGCACGGTGAGCACTGTAATAGTCAAGGAGCTCACTGCCCTAACCATCCTTTGTGTGCATGTGTTGGCCAGCAAATAACAGGTATACACTTTTAAGGCCAAGCCCATGTTCCACGCTTGGCAGGTGTGATTCATGCAGGCTTCTTGAGAGCAAGCTGAGTACAGTCATACCATCCCACTGCCCCTTCCCTCTTCCCCTGCCCTGAACATCTTGTGCATGCTGAGGACAGTAAGGGAGGCTACACGAGGCCAAAAGGAGGTACCCTAGTAGGTATTGGACAAGCAGGACTGGCCTTTGGGTGCTCTGCTTATGCTAGCTTGTGACTGCTTCCTCCCAACGTTCTTCATCAAGCAGATCTTGGATGAGGTGTCCCTGCCCAGTGCTCCACTGAGTGACAGAGCCTTTCGACCATGATGCAGTGTGGTTCTGAAAGTAAGACCCTCTTCACCAAGCAGGGTGGCCAGGATCATGGAACAGTTGGATGTGGAGCTCTTTGGCTGCAACCCTTAGAAAAGGTTGTGGAAACCAGGACCGTTCTGTCAGAAATCAGCAGCTTGGGGTGTGTCTGCTGGGCATTGGGTGCTGAAATCTTTTACAGGCTTGGCTAAGAACAGGCAAATCTTTGTTTGCTGTCACCAAAACCAAAGTTGACTTCATCACAACTGCAGAAGCCACATGGAAGGGGATATGGCCTGGGATTAAAGGAGGTCTGAGGTTCAGCAGCATTTACACTGCCTGAATAGCGTCAGTGACAAGGGGACATGGTGGTCCTGGGAAGGGAGAACCAAGCAGCATTAAGGGACATGAGCTGCATTCCCAGCTTGGCCAACTGTGCACAGCCCTGAATTACTTCATTTACCTCTATAAATTGGGAATAACTGCTCTTCTTCAAGAGGTGCTTGGAGTTCCCTTGATAAGACATTTTATGTAAGACCTGACCTACTATCTGTGGTACACAGATAAAAAGCAGGCATAGGAAGGACCCCAGTTCAGCCCACAAACCTTGCAAACCTTATGCCAGGCACAGCAACCCACCTCTTGTGGTTTCTCACTTATGTGCAAAATGAGTGCAACTCAAGCAATGCTTGGCTCTGTGTCAGTCCAGCTGGACCCACAGTGTCTGCACAGATTTGAAGCCAGGCAAGATGGACTCAGCCAGCTTTGCAGTGAAGGTCATCCCCTCCAACTGCCTCCCTGTGGGCACAGAGCCTTTCATGGACCTGCATTGCTGCTGGGGAGACAATAGCAGTGTGGCTGCAAACACAGCACTTCTGTGCTTAAATACATTTTCTCTCAGAGACAGCATAGGTTTGAAACAGAAAAAAAGCCAAAACAACCCAAACCAAAACCCCAAAACAGCCACTGAAGATCAAAATGACCTTATTCAAATCTGGATGAACTCAATGGGAAGACTCCCCCTGAATTTCAATGAGCTTTAGCAGTCCCCAGGGACTGGATTAACATAAGAGCTGGGGGGAAGATTTCTAGGTGTTCCTCACACCCAGGGCCTGGTTTTCCAAGAAGACTCAGCACCAGTGTGTTCTGCCCTCCAGCTCCACAAGGTGTTTACAGCTGGGCAAATTGGCAATGGCAAGAAGTGTTTCTGCCCTGCACCTAGAACCCTGGCTGCCCAAGATGTACATGTGTATTTCTAAAGAAGATCATCTAACCTTCCATCCATGGCAGAAGAGATGCCACACAGGCTCAGCCCAGTTGTGCCTGGCTGGCTGAGACACACACCTGCCCTGCCAGGGCGGGCATCAGGAGTAGGACTTGACTCCCAAGCCAGGCTTGTGATGTCTTGGTGTAGTTTCCCTGCCTTGGCTAGGAAAGCCCAGATTGCACCACCACCAGCAGCTGGAAATGTGGCAGGCAACAGCTCTGGGAGAGACCTGCCCTCCTTTGCAGGAATGCAGGCGAACGGATGTTCATCAGCTCACAAACCTGCAGCCCCTCCTTGGTGCAGGCAACTTGGCTTCTGTGCCGGGGAGAACTTCCTCCCTGACCCCCGTGTCCTCTCTGCAGAGGCTAGAACAGGAGAAGGGACCCAGAGGTGCATCTTGTGCCCTAAGCTGCAAAGATTTCCCATCTCATAAGGCTCAGCCCCAAATCCCCCAACTGGGTGTGGGCAGACCCCATGAACCCTATGGGAACAGCAGCAGTCACTCCTGATACTGCAGGGATTTGCTTTCATCCTCACACCTGAAGACAGGAGAAAAACAAGAGCAAATCCTACCAAAAGTCTCATCAGTCCATTGCTGGGTCTATCAGCAGGCAGCAAGCATGTGAAGGCAGTGACATTTGTAGGAGGTTGTATACAGCTGGGAGGTATTTAACCCTTTCTCCCAGTAAGTTATTTAAAAACAAAAGAAGTGTATCTGTGGGAGCCAAGAGCACAGGAGCATGAACCAGGCCTCACTGTACCAGTTACCAAAAGCAGGATAGCTTGGTTAAGGTCTCTGAAGGAAGAGGCTTCATCTTCAGCTCCCAGAGATGTGCCCATGTGTCTGCAGTAGCTCTCATTTTAATAGGGACCCAAATTTGAGTCAGTGCAGTTCTCCATGCTGCTTTGGACTGAATTCAGCTGGTACCTCCAGGCAGCTGCTGCCATGGGAATCTCACTCATGAGAGCAGGATCTGTCTTGCTCTGACTCCAAATCCAACACCTAACCAGGAGTCAGCCTGACCATGCAAGCCCTAGAGCTCTCCCTTACAAGAGACCTACATGCTCCTTTTGCAACCTCTCCCTGTTTCTGTCCTTCAGCTGAAATTTTCAGCAAAATCCCTAGAATTAGCCCATCTAAATAATTTATTTATGGGTTTATTGCAATTGACCTGGTAAGACTCCGGGTCACTGCAAAGGTACCAGTGTGACACAAGGCACAGTCGGTCCAGTGATGGGTCTTAAATACTTAAAGACATTCACACCAGTGTTATTTCTATTTGGTTTATTTATCGTTTGGGTTCTTTTTGGTTGGGTTATTTTTTGTTTGATTTTTTTTGGGGGGAGGGTCATCTTTTTAAATGCTGAACTGTATGTTTTAGAACACACAGCTGTCTTCGTTCAGAATAAACCAAAAATAGCAGATTTTCCTCCGCTTAGCTGGGTGTTAAATTATTTACATTTCAAACCCCATAAGTAGAAACAATGACTACATTTCCAGAGCCTGCTCCTGCTGTCAAATATCCTTTTCTCTTCTGCAACCTAATTTAGATTTCCTTTTTAGAGTTGCAGTTTAGCTTTATTTCCAATTATCTTAGAGGAACCAAGATTTCAGGCCATTATCTCATCATTTCCATGAATAGCGACAAGAGATGTTCTCTGTGGACACAAAGAGAGCCCTTGTGGTGCCCGCACAGGCAGTGGCCTATGGCCACGCCTACTTGGACATGGGGAGGAGGATTCATCCCCCTTTGGCTCCGGGCCATGCAAAGATCATAAAACCATAGAGTGGTCCGAGTTGGAAGTGACCCTCAAAGGTCATTTAGTCCAACCCTGCCCCGCAGTGAGAAGAAACGTCCTCCACTAGAGATAAACCTTGTTAAGCCTGACCTTGGGCTGGCCCCAGTTATGGGGCTGCAGCTACCTCCCTGGGCAACATGTTCCAGTGTTCCACCACCCTCATGGTGCAGAACTTGTTCTTAACATCATCTAAAGATGCCTTCCTTCACCCATTCTGTTCCCGCAAGGATGTCCTGGTCTACTCCAGAGGCAGTGGGGAGCCCCTCCAGGGAGATATGTTGAAAGACGCCATTGCCATGGGAGCTTATCCTTCTTTTCCGGGGACACCAAGGCAAGTGAAGTGCTTCTGCTCCTAGAACACTAAGCCTGGTGAGGAGGATATGGCCACTAAAGTAAACACAGAAGAAACTGTGCTGCCACAGAAGGTACTGAAGGCCCAAGGGGAAACCCTAAGGCATGACAGGACACTGCACCCTGGAACATTTCTCATGGTCAGAGCTGCAATGTTAAATCCCATGCCTGAAGATCAGCCCAGGTCAACAAAGCTGCTTTGATAGAGGTACAAGCTGGGACCTGAAGAAGAAAAGGTCTCAAATATCACATAATTTCACCGAGCTGCTTCTCTGAAGGGCTGGCTGAGCCTCAGCATTTCTTTACTAAACCCAAACTCCCCTTGGCACCTCCCTGCTTCCCGCTCGCCCGTGCCAGGTGCTTTGCACAGCTGTTGCCAAAACCTTTGTGCAAGTGCCAGCCACCTTTGCCCCATTCCCAGTTAAATCCTTTGTGTGTTGCCACTGACATGGTGCCTGCCTATCTAAAAGGCAACAGGAGCTGAGCAACAATATGAGCACCCTGGCCAAGGAACATAGAGTTTAGGTCTTTTTTTGGTGTTGGTTCACCAAAATTCATTATATTTGCTACTCTTACAGCTGATCAGCATCCCAGTGGTGCATAGTCTTCTTGAATGCTTACAAAAGGAATATCCTGAAACTAACTGGAGTCTCAGTGCTGCCAGCCCCTGTGATTTTATTATCAATCTTCTGATATTTGGAATTCTTCATAAAACTGAAGCTCTTGGATGCAAGTAATTAAGTGAGGCTCTCAGCTTTCACCAAGAAATGAGAGGAAGTTTCTAGTCCTCATGTTTTAGAAAAGCTGGAAAATGTGCCTAAAGGCACAGACTCCAAAAGGCAAATTAAAAGAACCAATATGTTTTATTTCTTTTTTAAAACAATTGTGATTTAGGGACAGGAATGGGGGGTTTGATTCATGTTTTATAGATTCTCTGCTTGGCTGCTCTCCAGTCTCAGTGATGGCTCCATGCAGATGGACCCAAGGCATTTTGAGAGAGGCTCAGTGATTTTTCACAGGACTTTTAAACAATACCAACCAAAAAAAAAAAAAAAAAAAAAAAAAAAAAAATCTATGTAAGGCTTGTTCTACAGTAGGCACAATTCAAAAACAGTATGTGCCATCTTATAACTGGGTTAGATCCGAAATCCCCTGTATTTAGATTCATCACTCTGCCAACTTGCTGAAGGACACATTTAATTGGGGTGGGTGGCACTGAGGCTTTTTTTAAAAATGAGTTTCTGTGTGTATTTTGAAAGGCTCAGAGCTGAGACCGAACCTTTTCTAAAACCTGCTGGCATTTGCATTGCCCCTGCATGCCATTTCTTCCCCTTGCTGTACTGCCATTCCCTACCATGCCACCCTGCTCTGGCTGCCCTCCACGGAGGCTGTCCCATGGGCTCGGCTGATCCAAAAAACATGCAAACACTGACTTCAGTGCTCCCCAGCACTCTCTTCCATGTGATTATGGACAACAAAAGGTGAACAGGCATCAACAGTTTTATTGCCCCATAGTACTAAATGCAGAGTAAATATCCTAATAAAAAATTGCTCCCAGGGAAGGCAAAGCCCTGTCCATCCTAATGCTCTACCTTGTGATGGGTGCTCCCTGGGTTTGTGGTTGTTTGGAGAGGAGACCTAAACTGCCTGCCCTGCTTTATGAGCTGAAGGACTATGAAACTACCACACCGTGATGAGAGCATGAAGAAGTGCCAGTAAATATTTGTGAAGTACCAACCCAGAGAGGCTGGGGGTGAGATCTGTACAACAAGTGAGCAAACTGCAAATGCTTTTCTTGCAGGGTGTGGAGTCTGCCTGGGGAGGCAGCTGCAGCGCCATGCGGCCCCGGGCGAGCCTTCTCCCCAAACTGCAGCTGAGCTATCTTTGGAGAGGGGCCCACGTGGTTCAGGGCTGAGGCTCTCCAGTGCTTCCTTCAATGGGAAAGGATGGGACAAAACACTTCCAGTGGGCATCAGACCTAGCACCTCCTGCCAGGGCATCCTCTTACTTAAAGGAAGGGCACTGAGCAGGTAGGCTGGCTTCAACACCAGCAGTTGGGACAGGTCTCTGCATGGTTCGCTCATGCTGGTCTTGGTTTCTGGGCAGCACTCCTTTCCTGGTCATCAACTGGTCATGAAGTCAGCACAGCCTCATGCCTGCTTACAGGCTATGAACTCTTCTTCTGCAGGTATTTCCTGGGGCGTTTGAGCTGGAGCGGCAGGACCATAACAAGTGCTCACTGACCCGTGGGGAAAGCAGAGATGTTGGAGGCCACCACACACAAAGTTCCTGCAGAATTTGGTCCCAAAGAGCAGGACAAATCCCTACATGCAGGCATTGCTCAGAGGGAGAATCCCAACCACATCTCCTCAGCCATGGGGCAGGACTTACTCCTGCACCTTTCCCCTCTCACCTTACATTCTATTTCATGTTTAAGTGTAAGCCTGTCAGAGGCAGCTGCAAACCGAACAAAACCCCGCCAAAGGATCATCTATCAGTGAGCACATGTGAACCCAGAGCCTGGCTTTGCTCCTTGGGTGCTGTAAACCGGTGTAAACCAGAGCCGCTGCAGGGCCGGGTGTAACCGGGGGGAAGCGAGAGGATGTTGCTGTGCGGCCAGACCTGGTGTTGCTGGGGAAGGCGATGGAAACGGCTCCACCTTAAACTGCAGGGAGCACCTTAAGCTTTCTTCTGGCCTCCCGCCAGAGAAAGTGCTCCAGGCTGAGCTTTAATCAGAAGGAAGCCTGTGCTTTGCACAGTGGGGGAAGGGCAGCCAGCAGGACATTTCTCCATTGATTTTTTAATTGTGCAAGTTTATTTCTTGGGTGGTGGGTGATTTTTTTGTTTGTTTGTTTGTTTGGGGTTTTTTTGTTTGTGGGGTTTTTTTTGTTTTGTTTTTTGTTTTGGGGGTCTTGTTGTTGTTGTTGTTGGGTTTTTTTTTGCCTGACACAATAAATTTCAAATTGATTTTGCAATCCTGTCTCCTCCATCCTTGCACTCTCCATATCAAAGGCAATTGAGATCAGAGGTTTTATTTGTCCCCCTGGCATCCCCTGAGCCCCTGTGATGCTCTCTGAAGAGAGTTTCCACAGCTGGGCCCTGGGTAGGGATAGACTGGGGGCAGGGGAGGTCAGCTCCATCTGAGGACCCCTGATGGGCACATCTGGGGATTGGAGATGTGCCTTATCCCTTGGGGGGGTCTTCAGATGGAGCCCTGATACCCTTTGCAAAGCACTGGCTGCTCCCCCAGCTCTGGTCTGTGGCTTTCCTTCCAGCCCAGCCTATGACAAGGTCTATTTTTTACCAGGCATTTCCTGATAATCAGACCATTAGTCCTTGTGCTGATTAACCAATTTAATTAAAACATATGCTTTTTTGAAGAGCCAGAGGTTTCAATCATATTTTATTCTTAACGTTCCAGATCTGATTGACATTAGCCAAATGTATCAGGGGAAACCAAAGCAATTAACCCTTTCCTTTGCTGAGGAGGGCATCGAATTTATCATTCACTGTTTTCCCAGCCAGGCTGCAGACTTTTGTAATCCTGCTTTTGCATTGTCAAGAGCCTGGAGGTCTCAAAACATTTATCTTTAGTATCACTGGGTTTTGCTGTTTCATTCAAACACAATGCAAAATATACACCAGCAAGGAAGCCTGGCACAAACCCAGTCCCATGCAGAGAAAGCAAAGTAGGGCCAGACCCTGATCAGAGAGCACAGCAGACTAGGTGGGTTAGGTTAGGTTCATCTGCCTGAACAGGGCCCAGTAGGTCCTGTCAGCCTCCGCTCATGCCATGGGCAGTGTTCATGTGCAGCCCACAAACAAGCACCCGTGTGGGCCAGCACACTGTTGCATCCTGGAAGAGGCTTTGCAGGTCATATCAGAGGTTTAGGCTGTTGGGAAGCGGGAGACTTCAGCAGCCAAGTAGGAATCTGGGGGGGGAGAGACATGATCTGTGGCGGTTAGCCCTGGGTGGTGCGTGGACGCCGACAGATGTCGGCGACAGTTCAAATGTTCAAATGTTCAAATGTTTGTTTTGCAGTGGAAATAGTGAGAGATTGGATCGCTTGGGGGTGCCTGGCTGTGCTCAGTCATGCTTGTGAGATTTGGGAGGAGGATGTGTAGCACAGGTTGGCCAGCAGCACCAGGACTCCCAAGGCTGGCTCTGCTGTGCCCGTGGAGGATTGGCCCGGCATACTGCAAGAGAATTTCAGACAGGGCTCTTTTTTAAGTAAGGCCTTGGTGTCTCATTACCAACTTCAAAAATATTTGGCTATAACTTATTTTTGAAGTTTGGGCTAAGTCCAGGGAATCCAGCAAGAGAAAAGTCAAATCTAAATAAATGAGTTCAAGTTCAAACCTCTCCATCCCCCGCCATGGGGCGTTCCCTTGCCACCACCCGCAATGCCTGAGGTGCTAGGAGAACCCTTCTGCAGAGAAACTGCTGCACAAAAGCTTTGGAAGGATTTTCCAGAGGCAGCTAATGGCCAATCTTTCATCTTGCAAAACACCCAAGCTCCTAATTTGCTCCTCTCCATTTCCCTGTGATAGCAGACTGCGTCTCCTGGGATTTATTCCTTCCCTATTCACCTGGCCACATTTCCCACAGCCCATGAGGGCACAGCTCTCTCCTTGCCGCATGTTCTAACCCCCCTACTAGCTTGGAACTTTGTAAAACATCTTCCACTTCTGCTCTGTATTTCCTGGTTTAGGGCCCTGATGGTTTGTGCTAAGAGGTAGCCATAGCCCTGCCCTGCTTCCTTCCTCACAACTGAGGTTAAGCCTCCCCTGTAAACCACCCTGACTGCAGAGATGCCAGCTAAACCCTTGGTCAGCCTCACACTCCTGAGCCTGTGAAACCCTTTTTCAAGCCTGGAGAGCATAGAGGTGTTTGTTCTCTGCCCTGCAGGTTGCACTGAGGGTCCCCTTCAGCAGGCTTCCTCCTGCCCTGGTTTTGCCTAGCATAAGGGTGGTTACAAAGAAACCCTGGGATTTAGGGAATTGCCCAGCCTATTGCTTCTTGTTTCTGATAGTGCTTCCATCAGGAACACTTTCCTATCCATCTTCCCTAATACATATAGCTGGAAATAAACAAACACAGATTTGCATGCTGAAAAAGATCTGTCTGAAACCTGTGGTCCCAGTGGGAATATCCACGTGACAGTGCTGGGGACAGCTTGTGTGGGAAGTGGCATTGACTGGCTTTCTCCTTTCATTTCAGCCATCCCCCAGGAGCTTTAGTTGATGGTTAGAGTGGTCCAGGTCTGACAAGTGATGTTTACCACGGGTAAAACATAATCTTTTGCATGCACACAAATGGCATTTGCACTGAAGGAATTGCACCGTGGTATTATGGAAGAGCAGAGCAAGCTCATGGAGTCACATTTCACTGTTTCTGCCTCTGCAGCAATGCCTGCTCTACAGCTGGGGTTACAGAGAGGGGCTAAGCAGCCATCCTGCCTCTCTGCATAGGCACACGTTTGGCTTGATAGCCCAGAACAGGGGCTGGGGCCTGTCTCTGCAGCAGTTAACTCACACCAAGGTGTGCATGGGTGTTCTTGCACCAGTGAGCTGCTCTGAAGACAGTCATCTACAAGGGAGATGTTGGCTCTCTGTGCTGGTAGCACATTTTTCTGCTTGATTTGCTGTAACATCAGCCAAATAAGGAGGGATTGAAAATGATCACGAAAACAAGGGAACTCCTAGGGTTCAACATGCCAGGAATATCAATCTAATGTCTGGGAAGAAAAAAAAAAAAAAGGGCTGTTGATTCATTCCTGCAGCCCCTGACATATAAATTAGGTAACTAACCTGACCTGTGACTGTTTCTCCAGGAGACTGGCTGAGACATGACAAATATGCCTTTCAACATACCAGGGTGGATTACTAAGAGTGCTATGGGAATAGCTCAGAGCCTCGTGGCTGCGTTATAAAAAATAAGATGCCACTTAAGGCAGACCACACTACTGTCAGAGAGCCCTGGGTGCTGTCTGCCTTGCTGCAGAGGAGCCGTGCCTGAGCCCCCAGCATGGAGGTATGGATGAGTCCTGTGCGCAGTTCTGGAGCCCCCAGCACAGGAAGGACCTGGAACTGTTGGAGCAGGTCCAGAGGAGGGTCACAAAGATGCTCAGAGGGCTGCAGCAGCTCTGCTATGAGGACAGGCTACAAGAGTTGGGGCTCTGCAGCCTGGAGAAGAGAAGGCTTCCAGGAGACCTTAGAGTAGCCTTCCAGTATCTGAAGGGGGCTACAGGAAAGCTGGGGAGGGACTATTTGCAGGGTCTTGTAATGACAGGCCAAGGGGCAATGGGTTTAAACTGTCAGAGGGGAGATTGAAACTGGATGTTAGGAGGAAGTTGTTTGCAGTGAGGGTGGTGAGACATTGGCACAGGTTGCCCAGGGAGGTTGTGGCTGCTCCCTCCGTGGAGGTGTTCAAGGCCAGGTTGGAGGAGGCCTTGAGTGACCTGTACTAGTTGGAGGTGTCCCTACCTATGGCAGGGAGTTGGAACTAGATGATCCTTGAGGTCCCTTCCAGCCTTACCATTCTATGATTCTATGATTCTACATCCAGAGTGCCTTTAGGGAAAATGCTCACTCTCGTTCACAGGAAAAGGGCTTTGGATTGGTTTTTGTTTGAAGGATAGGACCCAGATTTGCAGAGAATGTTTGTTGGTCATCAATATGGACCTGGGATGCCCCTCCAGCTCCTGGGGTGGATGAAGCTGAATTCCCTGTCTCCAGGCCCAGGAGCTGCTGTGCCTGGGAGTCAAACCTCCCACTCTCTGAAGTCATGCTGTGAGTATTAACAGTGATAAAAGAGGCTTTCCAGGCATGCAAAAAAAATCACTTCATTGCCATCATTCTGGATTTACTGCCTGTTGATAGACCACAGAAATGGGCAGCTCCCACTCCCCCAAACTCTGTTGAATCATTCATGGGAAATGTTGGGTTCAGCACTTGCTGGGGAGGGGCTGGGCAACAAAATACTTGTTTGAACTATTCCCTATTTGTATTAAGGCTGCAAAACCTGAATGTGTGCCCCAAAGCCTGAGTTATAAAGCAGCTAAGACCTAGACAAGGAGGTAGCTGGGGAGGTCTTGCTGGTGGGAGGATACTGGGAGCAGGGGTACCCAGTAGCCCTCTGGAAAGAAGAGTGGTTGAGGAAATTAATTTAACCTATGCTGAGCCTCCACACAACATTTTGCACCACACTTGTTGCCCATCAAAACTAGGACAGGATCATGGCAATGGCAACACATCTTAATTGAGCCTCCACAGGCAAGCATGAACGTGCTCAGGGCTGGGGCAGTTTTGCAGTACTCATGGCACAAGGTCCAAGGATCTGCTGGGACAGATTTTTACCTAGCACCTGCTCACACCTATGTCCAGATGTTTGGAGTTGGCATCACTTGCATTTATGTCCCCTTGCTCATCTTTGCTACCTGCCTCACTCCTCTGAGCGTGCTTGACAGTACCAAACATGCCATCACTCATCTGGTCCCCTCCACAGCCACATCCTCCATCTGCAAATGTTAGCTGTGTGGGAAGAGTCTGAGTCAGCCTCTGGGCATCCTACACCAACAGGTCCCATCCTGCTTGAGGGTGTGGGTCTGGACAAGGTGGTCCAACACTGTGCGTTTCCAGTATGAATTTTTCCCAGCAGAACTATGCAGACTCATGGCAGGCTTAGCTAATGACTTCTATTCCTCTCCCATCTGCCCAAGCCATTTCAAACCTTGAGTTTCAACATGCAATTTCACAATGTGTGGCTTTGTTTCAAAGGGTGACCAAACTGCAAATCAGCCCCTTGAAATCCCCAGTCATGCACTTTACATTAAGCAATTAAACTGAGCAATAAATTTCACTTTGTTGTGAACAAGCCTCCATTTCCTTTCCTATTTTAATAACAATAATGGTCAAACTTCTGTTTAAGAAGCAGTTTCTGGTTCTATTAGGAAATGTGCCAACCTATTCAAAGAGACACAAGATTTGTATGGAGAGGTAATAGCATTTATTAAGCCAAATTATATAATTAGTTAAAAAAAAAAATCCGGCCAAGCTTTCAGACATACAAGCTCTTCTTCAAGTCTGGGAAGAGGCAATGTTTTTTAGCAGCTGCAGAACAGCTGCATGTCAGGTATTGCTCTAGACCTGGTCTCTTTGATCAGCGCAGCTCTCTCTGGAGCATGGTGTCTGCAGGGGGAACAAGCACTGCCTCCCACACTTGCCTGGTTAGGTCTAAGAGGGGCAGCTCTGTTTTGGGCGCTGATTGTCCTCAGGTTGCATTGAGCATAGTTTCAGGGTTAGGTGGTTTGGGTTTTGTGGTTTTTTTTGGTTGGGTTTTTTTGTGTGTTGTTTTGTTTTCCCAGACCATGTTTATCTTAGAGCTTTTAGGAGGACCTCTGATGTACAGCGGCCACCTCTCGTTAGGTGTTGGGTGCAGCAGGAAAAGTGTGTCCACCAGGTCTAGGGAGGTTCTTCTCCCCCTCTACTCTTCCCTAGTGAGACTACACCTGGAATACTGTGTCTAGTTTTGAGCTCCCCATTTCAAGAAAGACAGGGACCTGCTGGAAAAAGTCCAGTGGAGAGCCACAAGGATGACTGGGAGACTTAAGCATCTCCCCTAGGAAGAGAGACAGAGACCTGGCGCTGTTTAGACTGGAGAAGAGGAGACTGAAAGGAGATCTCATCAATGTGCACAAATATCTGAGGAGTGGGTGTCAAGTGGCTGGGGATAATCTCTTTTTGTTGGACAGCAGCAATAAGACAATGAGCAACAGCTACACATTGGAACAGAGAAGATTTCACCTCAAAGTACAACAGCTACACATTGGAACAGAGAAGATTTCACCTCAAAGTGAGGAGAAATTTCTTTACAGTGAGGGTGACAGGGCACTGGAACAGGCTGCCCAGAGAAGTTGTGGAATTTCCTTCTCTGGAGGCTTTCAAAACCACCCTGGATGCATTCCTGTGCGAACTACCCTAGGGCATCCTGCTTTGTCAGGGAGGTTGGACTCAGATGATCTCTGGAGGTCCCTTTCAACCACTACAGTTCTATGATTCTGTTGCAGCCATATAAACAGAACTCCATATTAAACTCACGCTAGCCCCAAGTAGCCTGAGTCTCCTCTTGTATACAAGGAGCTCACAGCCTTTTAGCAAAATGTAATTTTCTGAGCATACAATAGGAGCACATGGGATTCCCTCAACTCTTGGCCTGGCCTTCACTTCATCTTTCAGACTGGAAACCTCTGGGGGCAGGGACCATGGTTTTAATTATACACAGCTCCCAGCTGTGCAAAAACCATCAGTCCCAACTAAGTGAATAAATAATTACTCCAGTGAAGCGCAACTCGTTCCTGGCTCAAACTCATTATTGAAGCGTCTGTAGGTCATGGTGCATTTGCAAGCATAACAGAAATAAGTTGCTCGGATTGGGCAGCCCAGCAGCAAGGATGTCAAATTAGCTCCCAAATCCTGCAATATTTTTTGGTAGCAGATGCTTCCATTTGCCAGTGACACACAAACATCGTTATCCACCGCTGCAGCAGCAGAGGACCGCCTCGCCGAACTCCGCTGGAGGATGTCCCAAGGAGTCTTTTGGAGGCTGTGGGAGAAGTGCCAAGGGAAGCTGCTGACACCTCACAGCACACTGCTCCTCAGCAACGATGGAGGATCAACTCCTCTTCAACAAGGCATCAGGTTCCACAAAATGACGTTGAGGTTCTCACACTACATTCCTCAGTACCACCAGAATTGTGGTAGAGGTTCAGAGGGCTGGAACACCTCTCCTATTAGGACAGGCTGAGAGTTGATGCTCCTATTCTTCTAAGGACAGGCTGAGAGATTTTGATGCTCTTATTCATAGTAGCTGCATGAATGAGAGAAGTCCAGATCCTTCTGAGATGATCCTGCTGAGCCCCCAGCACAGGAAGGACATTGAAGTGTTGGAGGCGGTCCAGAGGAGGCCACAAAGATGCTCAGAGGGCTGCGGCAGCTCTGCTATGAGGACAGGATGTGAGAGTTGGGGCTCTGCAGCCTGGAAAAGAGGAGGTTTCCAGAAGACCTTAGAGTAGCCTTCCACTATCTGAAGGGGGCATACAGAAAGGCTGAGGAGGGACTATTGACAAGGTCTTGCAATGACAGGACAAGGGGCAATGGGTTTGAACTGGCAGAGGGGAGACTGAAACTGGATGTTAGGAGGAAGTTGTTTGCAGTGAGGGTGGTGAGACACTGGCACAGGTTGCCCAGGGAGGTTGTGGAGCACAGAACCACTCAATGTGATCTTTGATCACATTGGGTGATTTTGTGCTCCATAACCTCCCTGGAGGTGTTCAAGGCCAGGTTGGACAAGGCCTTGAGTGGCCTGTAGTAGTGGGAGGTGTCCCTGCTAATGGCAGGGGGTTGGAACTGAATGATCTTTGAGGTCCCTTCCAGCCTTACCATTCTGTGATTCTATGATCTTTGAAGTCCATTCCAACTAAAACCATTCTATGATTATATGTTTTACAGTGGAGAACAGGCTAGATTTAGGAAAAAAATTTACACTGGAAGGGCTGTGAAGTAGTGGAACAGGCTGCCCAGGGAATCATCATCCCTGTAGCTGTTTAAAAAATGTGTAGATGTGCTGCTTAGAGATGTGGTTTAGCAGCTGGCTTGTTAGGGTTGGACTGGATCTTAAAGGTCTTTTCTAGCCCAAAACTATTCTATAATTTTAACATCTGCTTCTTGCAGGTGCCACACTGCTGGGAAAAGAATCTCCACCCTTCCATGTCCCATCAAATGTTGATGGCGATGTGCCTGTCACAGCCCCTTTTTTATGCCAGTCACTAATTTACAGAAGGGTAAGAGCTAGATGGGAAGAGGATAATTGAAGAAAGAATTCCCAAGAGAAAAATGCAGATGGTAGGGTGGAACACAGGATTCCCACTTGTTTAACTTTAAGCTTGCAAGCACCTAAACTGTGGTTATCTATGGTATATTTGTGACCAGACCTTGAAGTAATCAACAGACAAACTACCCTTCTCTGGTGAGGATTCATGCCCTATGGGCTGAAGATTTTTCTCCCCTTTCACATCCAACTCTAGAGAACAACTGACACTTCTGGCACACAGCTACTGCCGTGATGTTGGATGCTCACTCTGGCAGGGTCCCAGATCATCATCTCCCATGATGATGCCTCCTGCCATAGCTCAGCTTCCCACATTGCTGGCAGCAGTTTTTCATGAGCCTCAAGAGCTGCCAGCCCCATCCACCCCACACTACGATATTCCCTATTTTATATTGTTCTAAATCTTCTGAGCAGCTGTTTTGGATCCCCTTCAGCCAAAGCCTCCATGCTAAGCCATGCTGCTCATGGACCCATGTGTTTCCAGGTTACTCTGCCATCTCAGTTACATATTACTCTCTCAGGGTTTTGTCACCATGACTTTCTCAGAAGTTATTGTTGCCTGTGTGAGCTGCTGTGCACGCTTGGGTACCTGACTAAAGAGCAAAGCCCCCAAATGCTTGCATCATCCACTGTTGACATCACCATAGAATCGAATAACGGTAAGGTTGGAAGGAACTT
>VWYK01105743.1:0-13344 GCA_013399775.1 Semnornis frantzii | reverse complement strand
CCTCTACACTTTCCCCCTAGATCTGCCTTATGTGCAAGGTGAGTTTGAAGGATGGGCAAGGGGAGTTAGAAGCAGAGTCATTAGTTGGGTTACACAGCAGAAAGGCCAAAAGACATAGCAGCTCTCAGAGAGACTATCTTATCTATATTATCTTATCCATCTCAGCAAGCCTATGAGTGAAGCAGACATCATCAATGTTTTCTTTTCACAGGCTATAATCTAATTTTTTTATTAAAATATTCCAGTTATCTTCAAACCAGCAGTCAGTACCCAAGCTTCTAAATTAGCCACCAGTGCTGTTTGTGAGGATAACACTGGCTGTTTACTGCTTCAAGGAGACCTTACGGGAGCCTTCCAGGATCTGAAGGGGCCTAAAGGAAGGCTGGGGAGGGACTGTTGACAAGGGCTTGTAATGACAGGACAAGGGGCAATGGGTTTGAAGTGGCAGAGGGGAGATTGAAAGTGGATGTTAGGAGGAAGTTGTTTGCAGTGAGGGTGGTGAGACACTGGCACAGGTTGCCCAGGGAGGTTGTGGCTGCTCCCTCCCTGGAGGTGTTGAAGGCCAGGTTGGCGGAGGCCTTGAGTGAGCTGTGCTCGTGGGAGGTGTCCCTGCCTATGGCAGGGGCTTGGAACTGGATGATCCTTGAGGTCCCTTCCAACCTTACCATTCTCTGATTCTATGATTAAATATATGGATTCCAGCTCTCCATATGGTTTGCCAGTTAACATTGTATGCATGCTTACAAACACCATGAATACAGTGAAGAATTTAAAAGAATTTTATGTAATTAAAATTCCTAATTCTTATTATAATATAAATCTCTTTCCACTCTAGTTTTTGTCTCTTAAGGCATTCTGACCAGACTAAGAATAGATTAAGGCATGTAAAAAACATCCAGTGGTTCTTAACAATGTTATTTTGCATTCTGCATTCTGCATTCTGTTAAAATAATCAAATCACAAAAATTCTAAATAATTCTAGATTCTAATTTCTAAATACTGCCTAGCTAAGGTAGGTTCTTTTTAGCACAGAGTGAGAACAACAAAGTACTTCTACACCATGCCCTTTGTACTTTTGCATCTAAGAATTAAAGAAGGGACACTTTCTTTTCTGTTTGAAAAGTCTTATTGCTGCCACCACGGCTCACATGCATGCACATGCCCAATATTAACACTTATTGCTCAGGACATTAGGGTGATTTCTGGCACTTACTGGTGGAGTGGTTCCTTTCATAAGAACCAAAGTGCAAAGGCTAGAGGTGACTCTTCAAGTGAGTTTGTATGTAAGCATAATTGTATGAAAGCTTTGGGCAAAAGCAAAGACTTAGGAAACAAGAGTCTTAAAAAGAATGCTTTTAAAAGCAATGCCAATTTTACCACCACACTATTTTCTACTGCTATAAACTTCCAACCAGGCTATTGGGAAAAAAAAAGAAAAAGGCAAAAAAAAGGCTACCAGCAGCTCTGCAGAATGATGACTGATTGAGAATGAGTTAGTAGATCATCTGATGTTTTCTACTTAATGAAGCATCTTGCTAGTGTTGACAGATTCCACTGAGTGGAAATGACATAATACAATTTTACCAGCAGGATGGTGTTTAGTTAAGTTAGGCTGTAGGAATGCAGAAAATGGTAAAAGGAACAGATGGTGAGGAGGGAGCATTTACCCTCGTGGCAGTGAAGAGGAGCTAGCTTTGTAAATTGGTTCCTTCCCAAACAGCAAAATGACCAACCAAGTGGACTGACAGCCTTTCCTCACAGCCTTCCTTCTCCCCTTGAACTGTTGAAAGCAATATGAAAGCAACCAGCAGACTTTGGAACGTCATTGGCAACAGACACTTGGCACAGCTCAGTCTATTTAGATCCTGAAGCAAGAAATGAAGGCCTCAACAGCCATTCGCCAGCCCCTGGATCCCACTTCATTTGCACTGTCTGTTCATGGTAGCTGACCTTGCACTGCACAAGTTCCCCTACCCCAACGGCTACCGATGGCCAACACCTGCTACAGCCCAGCAGAAAATAATTCCCCTTAATGGGTTCAACAATAATTCCTGCGCCTTGTAGGAATGTGTATTCCTAATATGAAGTGGGAATGTTCCTAGGTAATTATGATGAGTCAGCTAAAGCTCAACATGTGCTCTAAATGTTAGGAGCTTTACAGGTAAATCTGGAGCTCATCAGAGCTGTGTGGCATGTGTGGTGAAGCACACCACACTGCAGCTAGTTTCTTCCCAGGAATTTACTTCAAATATGTTGCCACACTGTCTGTAGAGGTTCTTTGAGTGAACAGCATTCCAAAATGACTCTAATCTCACAGAATCACAGAATTAACCAGGTTGGAAAAGACCTCTAGGATCATCGACTCCAGCCTATCACCTAAACCTTCTAATTAACTAAACCATGGCACTAAGGGCCTCATCCAGCCTCCTTTTAAACACTTCCAGGGATGGTGACTCCACCACCTCCCTGGGCAGCTCATTGCAATGCCAATCACTCTGTGAAGAATTTCTTCCTAACATCCAGCCTAAACCTGCCCTGGTGCAGCTTGAGGCTGTGTCCTCTTCTTCTGTCATTGGGTGCCTGGGAGAGACCAACCCCCATCTGGCTACAACCTCCTTTCAGGTAGTTGTAGACAGCAATAAGGTCTCCCCTGAGCCTCCTCTTCTGCAGGCTGCACACCCCCAGTTCCCTCAGCCACTCCTCGTAGGCCGTGTGCTCCAGCCCCCTCACCAGCCATGGTGCCCTTCTCTGGACACATTGAAGCAACTCAACATCTTTCTTAAATTGAGGGGCTCAGAATGGACACAGGACTCAAGGTGTAGCCTAACCAGCACTGAGTACAGGGGCAGAAGGACTTCTCTAGTCCTGCTGGGCGCAGTATTCCTGATACAGGCCAGGATGCCATTGGCCTTCTTGACCAACTGGGCACACTGCTGGCTTATGTTCAGTGAGCTGTCAGCCAGTACCCCCTGGTAAAAAACTTCTTTCTTGTTGGAATGATGAAGTACAGGAACAAGCTGCCCAAAGAGATTGTAGAATCCTCTCCTCTGGAGACTTGCAGACCCTGACTGCGCCCCCGCTTTAGGCAAAACTATTTTAGCAGAGTGATTGGACTAAATGATCTCCAGAGGTCATTTCCAACCCCTATCATTCTGTGATTATGTCAGCTCTGTGGATGATCATTTCATTGTGTGGAGCACATGCTTTCTTGAGCTCTAGTGCCTCCTTCTTTTTTACTTCTCTGTGTTATCATTTTCACACTATTACCTCATATTAGTAAAACAAGTTCACTGTGCCAAGTGTCGACCAGTACCCTCAGGTCCCTCTCTGCCTGGTTGCTCTCCAGCCACTCTGTCCCCAGCCTGTAGCACTGCATGGGGTTGTTGTGGCCAAAGTGCAGAACCTGGCACTTGAACTTGTTAAAACTCATGGCACTGAACTGTGCTCATTTATCCAGGTCCCTCTGCAGAGCCCTCCTGCCCTCTAATGGATGAACACTTGCTCCCTACCTGGTGTTGTCTGCAAACTTACTGATGCTGGACTCAATGCCCTCATCCAGATCACCAGTGAAGATATTAAACAGGACTGGGCCCAGCACTGATCCCTGGGGCACACCACTAGTGACAGCTGCCAACTTCTTTTCCACTGGTATCTCAACAATAGGAATAAAGAAAACAAAAAGTGTGTCCAGTGTGGAGCAAGCAAAACTCAGCTTTGCTAAAACACAATTTTTAGTGGCTCTTTGGAAAAAAAAACCAACCACCTTGTTTTGTTTATGGACACACCAGCAGATCTCTAGTCAAACTGAACAGCACATCAAAGTACAACTCCTGCACTGAATCTGACTACAAGATACATGAAGAGTGACACAGCATGCTAAAGAATGCTGAAGGCATTGTAACATGTTTTCATAGAAAAGCTCAGCTCCAATGAAGCATGTATTCTTCACTGAGGTCTTGCTTTTCACCTCATTTTCAGTTTGGATGACAGAGTGCAAAAAAAGGCCAAGTGATTTGCCCAAGGTTACCCAGTTTGTCACTGGCTCTCATGGGACTGGGGTTCAGGAAGCTGTTGGCTCCACATTCCTTGTTCTAATCACCAGCTTATACCTTCTGCATGAGCCTCTCTTGCTCTCTCCTTTGCTAAACAAAGATTTCATGCAGTAAACTCTTTAAAAATAAATGGGTTCATTTCTGCACACCACTTACTTGTGCAAGTACTTGACTCACCTAAGAAATGCATAATGATACCACTCAGAGATCCTCTTGAAGTCAAAGAAACATTGCATAAAAAATTATGGATCTAAGCAATAATTATGGATCTAAGCAATGGATCTAATTATGGATCTAAGCAATAAAAAAACTTAATAAAGTATTTTTTATAAAACAGAAGTGTTTTGAATTACACAAGCTTACAAAAACCAGGCATTGAACACATAACTAGCTATTCCTCTTTCTTTGTACCTGAATTTTCCTTCATTTTCTTTTCTTTAACTACTGTCACTTATTAAAATGAAAAAAAAAAAAAAAAGTAATCACTCTCTCTTTAAAACCTCCAGGCCAGAGACAGTTCTTAATATTTCTAGTTTAAAAGAGTTCTTCAAACTGAATGAAACAATAGTCTGAGGTGCAGCTCCTTTTGAGGAGCTGACATAAAAAAAAGCCACAATCAGACATTCATACACCAGCCCTGCAGACTTTACACAAAACAGACTTCTGCTTGTTATAACAGACTTTGATGGGAGATCACAGATGCATCACCCCTGTCAGACAGACAGACAGTCTGCAGGCAAGACTATGCCCAGGCAATGCCAACTATCATAGAATCATAAAATCATAGAATGGTAAGGCTGGAAGGGACCTCAAGGATCATCCAGTTCCACCCCCCTGCCATAGGCAGGGACACCTCCCACTAGCACAGCTCACTCAAGGCCTCCTCCACCCTGGCCTTCAACCCCTCCAGGGAGAGAGCAGCCACAACCTCCCTCGGCAACCTGTGCCAGGGTCTCCCCACCCTCACTGCAAACAACTTCCTCCTAACATCCCCTTTCAATCTCCCCTCTGCCACGTCAAACCCATTCCCCTTGTCCTGGCACTGCAAGACCTTGTCAATAGTCCCTGAGAAACACAGGGTCAAATCATCATTAAAAAGATGTGGTCTTGGAGGTCCATGCTACATTTCCTATGCTAATCAGTGGGGCATGCAGAAGACTAATATTAGTGAAAAAGTAGAAGATGGTGACACCCATTTCCCATCTGACCAACTCCAAGTAACTTGTAAAGGACAGAATTGATGGCCACTCCTGGTAAATGAACTCTGTGAGAGCAGCTAGTGCAAGAACATCAAAAAGCACACTGCCTGCTGCCTGTTTATTGGGTAATGTTGCCCTCCTCTCTGTACTGGAAGCACTTGCTGCACAAGAATTACATGACCATATCAGTAGTACTTAACTGCCAAAGAAAAAAGTAATCCCTGGTTTCTCCTGCAATCTGGAAGGCTTTCAGGCACACAAAGCTGAAGCGGACTTCTTTTAGAATCAGAGAATCATTGTCTGAAAAAGACTGTCAATATCACTAAATCCCACCATAAACCTGAGACTGCCAAGTCCTCTACAGAATTTTTGATACTAAAGAACTTTAAAATTAATTCTTTAATTTTAATTCTTAAATTATTATTTTTTTTAATTAAAGAAATTTTAAACTAATTATCATCCACAGAGCTGACACTGGCTCAGGTTGCCCAGGGAGGTTGTGGCTGCTCCCTCCCTGGAGGTGTTCAAGGCCAAGTTGGAGGAGGCCTTGAGTGACCTGTGCTAGTGGGAGGTGTCCCTGCCTATGGCAGGGGGTTGGAACTAGATGATCTTTGAGGTCCCTGCCAACCTTACCATTCTATGATTCTATGATTAGGCAAAGCATAGTTCTATTCTCAATTCCCTTACAGGGATACTGATATCTTTACATATTTGGCTTTCAGGTCCAATGTTTCAGGATCTGCAGTAACTTTTCAGTGCACAGTGCTTGTTTAATTATTCATGAGGTTAGATGTACACAAAGATCAGCACAGCTAAAAACCTCTGAAAACTCAGGCAGTGTTAGTACTGTGTCTGAGTAACTTCCTGAAGTTTCCTGTTGAGAACCCCTACTTTTTCACTGCTCTGCAAGAATCACTTTGCAGACATTAAGAAGGCAGAGATCCCCCCATATACTTTAAAGTATGTGGTCAAGTAGCATATTCAGAACCTGAGGACTCAATTTTTCTGCATAATATCACTTGTCTCCATCCATCTCTCCCCTGCATCATGAAAGCTCTCTCACCTTCAACTGAAAAAAGGTTTGTTTTAAGCAGAGGTGTGCTTCAGGTGGAACAATTATATATTACATGCAGCATTGTAAGTTAATCAAAATATTTTTGGGCAAGTCAAGAATTTTTAACTAGCAACCCTTTGCACAACTGCTGTTTGGTTTTTGAAGCATCAGTGAAATTTTCTGGCCCACTTTTTACCTCTTGTGAAGGTTTAGCTTTCACAGAATCACAGAAACATCTAGGTTGGAAAAGCCCCTCAGGATTACCAAATCCAACCTGTAATTCTACTCAACAAGATTCACCTTAGATCATATCCCTAAGCACCACCTCCAAACGACCCTTAAACACACCCAGGGTGGGTGACTCCACCACCTCCCTTGGGTAACTCATTCCAGTCCTGACCACTGTCTCCATGAAAATCTTTTTTCCTAATGTCTAATCTAAACCTCCCCAGCCTCAGCTTGAGGCCATTCCCCCTTGTTCTGTCTCCAGTTCCCTTTGAGCAGAGCCCAGCAGCAGCCTCTCCACAATGTCCCTTCAGGTAGTTGTAAACAGCAATGAGGTCTCCTCTCAGCCTCCTCTTCCTCAAACTAACCATCCCCAGCTCCCTCAGCTGCTCCTCTTAAGATTTATTCTCCAGGCCTTCCACCAGCTTTGTTGCCCTCCTCTGGACCCACTCCAGCACCTCCATGTCTCTCTTGTATTGTGGTGCCCAAAACTGAACACAGTACTCAAGGTGTGGCCTCACCAAAGCTGAGTACAAGGGGACAATCACCTCCCTACTCCTGATGGCCACAGCATTGTTAATTTGACTGTCCATCTTTTCTCTTAACCAAAGGGGATATGTTCACAAGAGCTTCTGCAAGTCTAAGTTTAGAGAGGACTTTGAAAAGGGTTCAAAGAGAAGGAATCAGTTTTCTTGATGTATGTCATCAGAGAAGACTTGGATGAGTGTACTCTTTCTTTTTGTTAAGAAAGCAAATCTGCCTAATTATGATTACCTGGCTATTTGCCTAAACTTTGTGTGCTGTGAAGGAAACATAATATGAAACTCAGACAACCACCTTTGTTCATGTGCCTCTGTGCTCCTGGCAACGTATCCCCCTTGAAATGAAAGGCTACAAAAGATTTGTACCTGTCAAGTCTGAAGCTTGCCTTTATCTGCTTCATCTTGACATCCTTGAAATCAAAGTGCTACATGTTGAGCAGTGGAAAAGATGTTAGTTTAAAGCATGTTTAGTTACTTTTGAGTGTATACAAAATGAGCACATGCAAAATGTGGAGTAAGAGTATTTCTGACATGGACATGGACATCAACAGGCAGACTATCATTTAAATATCATACACATTGTTAGTTGTTAGTTTCTGTGCAGTTCCTTGGGTTTAGGTGTTACACAGTCTAACTGTGGAGAAAGTTGTGATAACTCTGCATAACCATAGAAAATGAGGCTGAGACCTCAAAGAGCCACCTTGTGCATTTCTCTGCCCTGGGGTAGGATCTGCATACCCTGACCTACTGCTGTTTGTGCCAGCCAGCCAGCTCCTGTGAACCTCCAGTAATGGAGATCTCACAGCCTTCCCAAGCAATTTATTTCTGCCCTTAACTGTCCTTCTGGTTGGATGATTTTGGCTAATGCTTAAAGTAAATCTCCCTTGCTGCAATTTAAAGCCATTACCGCTTATGCTGTCCCAGGTGGACATGGTAATGATTTATTGTGTAGATCTTTGCATCTTTAATTTTTTTTAAAGTGTATTTGAAGACTCCTTTTATGCTGCCCTTTGGCCTCCCCTTCTCTAAAATCACATGTAAAAGATAAAAGAAAAACTAATGAACAGAAGTTGAATTAATTCCATGCAGCAATTTAAAAGTTATATCCTAAAAATAAAATGCTTGAAAAGACCATCAGCAAACCATATTACTCAGGAGGATAGAAGGAGTAAGAGCATGCCAGTGTGGTTGCATAACAGAGAAAGGAACTTTGTAAAAGGTCAAATGAACATTACCACTGAGCAAAAGACCAGAGCATTTTCTTTATCTCCGCTTAAAAAAGGAAAAAATAACAAAGAAAAGATCTTAAACATTGGTGGAAAGAATAAAGATACACATAATCTAAGTTATTAGACCCACAGAACTCTCACTAAGCTAAACTGCAGCTTTGCTTGCTTCAAGACTGCAGGAAGGATGCTTTTGTATTTAAGGATTAGATCGAAACTCCAGAAACAAGTTTAATCTTTGGCTCTCCCTGAGATTTCCTTTGTGATTTTGGGAAATTACCTATTGATAAAAGCAGTAGCTCCACTCATTTTCTCTTGAAGACTTCTCACTGTTTTTGTAAGTGAGAAACTCTTTAGGATGGTGAGCAGTTGGTAGTGAAGCATGTGGGACTCCAGAAGAGCCAACGTCAGCATGGTTGGCATTGGTGAGGCACTGGCACAGGTTGCCCAGGGAGGCTGTGGCTGCTCCCTCCCTGGAGGTGTTGAAGGCCAGGTTGGAGGAGGCCTTGAGTGCCCTGTGCTAGTGGGAGGTGTCCCTGCCTATGGCAGGGGGTTGGAACTGGATGATCCTTCAGGTCCCTTCCAACCTTACCATTCTGCAATTCTATGATTCTATAAGCTTCAGACTGTGACTGCATCACACCAGACTACTAAACGAAGTATTGGATATATCCCATCATAAGAGTTGCTAAACATAACTTCAAATCGAAGGACTGCGTCTGCTGACAGCATTGGATCATCCTTATCTTCGTGGGATGTACAGTTGGCTTATAATTTAACACTGTTAAAGCAACAAATCTCAACCCAAAAGTCTAGAGTGCTATAATGAGAACCTAGTTAATTTTGTTTCCTGATGGCTATTTTAATAAGAGATACATGGAGAAGCAATATGCTGGTGCTGATCTATGTAAAACACTACATAAATTATTGATTTATTGATTAATCTCTTATTGATTGCTCAATAAGAGATTATTGAGCAATCACAGGTTCTTTAATACTTTTCTTCAGATGCCTCTGTAAAGCAGTGTATCAAAAATAAGGAGACATATTTTTTTTTTACAGCCAATAGGTTGATGATAATGAACAATTGGAGAGTGTCTACTTACTGTGGCTCAGATATGCCATCAGAGCTGTGAAGGCATAGCTGAATGAGCTGCTTTAAGGTTAAACAAGACATCCCTATGACACAACACAGAGCTGATTTCAGGCAAGATCTTTGAGACTTTCTGTTTCAGCAAAGCTACTGCTGTTCAAACTGATAGCACCACATCCTCTGCTAAAAACAACCTCATGTGGTTTTACAGTTATGGATGTCTTGACAGGCTATGATATTAAAAAACAAAAAAAAGCTCTTAGTGTTGCTTCTCTTTATTCTATGGAGGAACTATATTACCACATTCAAATTTACAAGGTTCCTTCTGTTTTCTTTTCCATTTGTTTGGATTTTTTTCCCATTATCCTCCTTTTCTACATTGGAGACAAATTATTCCTGGTTTTCCCACATACAAGGAAGAGAAGATTCACATCCCATCTTGTCAGTCTTTACCTATGGATCTTTGTCTGTTACTGTCAGCTAATAAGCTGTACTAACAATTTGGTTGCTTTTTGTGGTCTTGTTTACAGCTCTTGGGAGACTTTTGCCTGCTTTGCTGCTCATTCATACTTTCTCCCTCAAAATCCACTGGTCAAAATTCACCTATTTTATCTGAAAGAAATAAACTAAACATCTAACATAATGTAGTAGAAACCCTGGCAACAGAAGTGGCAGGCTTGTTCTCAAGCAGGCAGCGTTTTGGCTTCCTACGCATGTATCCAACCTGAGACCCTGGTCTGTTCATTGTCCTCCTTAGCTGACCTACAGTTCCATTTACTTTGGTTACCTTCCAGAGAAAGAATCTGATCCTTAAAAGTGCTCTTGGATCTTTCAGAGAGGAGATAAGGGCATCCAGATCCCGTTGGAAGTCAAAGTGAGGACACACAGCCAATCTCTGGATCAAGTCCATGTTGCTGATGCTGTATCTGCTACCCACGCGCATGCAGCAGGGTTATCTGAAAAGCTGCAGATGGTGACTAATTGACTTAGCAGCTCACTTTGCTCTTCCTACTGACAGAATGGAGCATCTTAGGCTCACAGCTCATCCCCACTGTCTTGCAAGGGATACTGCCCCTTTCCTACGCTGCCAGGTGAATTCCACCTACTAACCAAGCCCACTATAAAATCAAAGCTACACCCTGCCCACAGGACAGGGGGAACTTCATGTCTTATGAATTATAGGAAGAAATCTGCTCTCCAAATAAAATAAAGCAAGGTTTTCCCCAAAGTGCTTAACTAAAGGGTATCCATGCCACACTTTTATTTTTCATCCCTTTTTGACCTCTAATTTAATGTGAGTACTCAAGCAATTTCAGTTGTTTTCTTCTCAACTTCTCCCACCTCAGGCCACACACACAAAGATAATTTTGTGACTCGACACCCCTCCTTTCTTAATATCTTATGGTGAGTAGAAAAAAAAAAAGGATGTTATTTTAAACAACCTCAGACTAGAGGGTTTTTGTCCATTAGGGTACTTAATCATTTCAATTCATGCCTTTTTTACATTGAAAATTACAGCTTTTATAGATTCCTGTAAATGTCTAGGTATGAAAATGGTTCTCTTTCAAAAACATGCTTCTAGAGCTCTAAAAATAATTCACTTTTCTTTACATTTTCTTTGTGTGGAATTCAAAGTAATAACATGCATATTCAGTGCTCATCCTTATCTTTATTCATCTGTGTTCTTCCATTTTTAATCTACCTAAAGATGTATTTACTGCTGACAAAATGGTAGCATGGCCACATTAGTCACTTCTTCATGGACTAGATATATCAACACTGTCATCATAAGGTTCCTCATCCAAAGTGACCAATACTCAATAACTTTCATCAGTAGGCATCACTTCTGGATGCCAGAAGACACAAGCAGCTCTTCTAGTGGACTGTTCTCTGAATGATGGATTAAGTTCACCAATCTCTCCATTTGTCTCACTTCTAGACCAGTTTGTGATGGGTCATTAGCTTCACAGCATCCAAGTCTGACGCCGCTAAACTCACCTGATGTGAAGTTGTATTTGATGTTTTGCTGTACTTATCTCCAAATGCTTTGAATTAGTGCTTTATTGGAGTTTTTTCTTTTATAATTATACTCATGTTTATTAAAATAAAATCTGGTTTTGGGGGATTCATTCTGCCATGGCATTTTATGTTTTCATGCAACGCATGATCCATCTCCAGCCACTACTGATTTCATTTCTTTGTAGCAATAGGAGCAGTAGGGTTGAGTTTACTAATCATTGAAGGGTCAGATCACTGATATGCCAGCTGCTTTTCATACTTGGTGAGTTCTGGTTGCTCACCCAGATGCATCTATAAGGCACACAACTCTTGGGCTCTACCTGCTAGCTACTTGAAAATTGAACTACTGCAATGATACTCCCAAAGCAAACTTTACTTTGGTTTGGCATGAGGTACAAGGCAATTCAGCAATTGGCTCCCTCTGAAAGTTCTCCTTTCCTTGTTAATTCCTTCCAAGAATGTTGGAAAAAAAAAAAAAAAGAAAAGTTCTCCAATTTCAAATTGCTGTTCACTCACCAAAGCGAATAGCCCTCATACTGAAAGTATTTCCAGTGAATACAGCTCACAAAACTTTAGTAAACTGAAAGTAATCAAGATGGCAGAAGTCTCTCTGAAGGAATATATCATGAAAGATGTAATATGTCAGAATATGAACTTTCTTCTGTTACTAAGGGTACACATAAGGTTCCCACATTAAATCGTTGCCCACTGAGGTGAAAACTGAAACAGTTACACAATTTCCTTGACCAAAGTTTTACCACCTAAATCTTATTTACTTCAGGATCTCTATTAGCACTGTATTTTGCCAGGAAGGTGGAATTTCCTTACACTTAGGCAAAGACTAGAATACTGGTTTGAAACAGTTACAAAATTTTCTTGACCAAACTTTTATCACCTAAATCATATTTACTTCAGGATCTCTATTAGCACTGTATTTTGCCAGGAAGGTGGAACTTCCTTACACTTAGTAAAAGATTAGAATACTGGTTTTAGCCACAAAAGCCTTTCTTTGCAGTCAATACTTTGTCCCCAAAAAGTTATGTAAGAGTAGAGCCATGTAAGGTGAGTTATTTTCCACTCTGTGTACCCCGATTGAATGCAAATTACAATAGATAAGGTAAATGCCTTCTCAGAAGGGACAAGTATTGACATCTCTGGACAGTAGCAGCAGCCTTTGAATTTTCACTTCAACTGCTGCTTAGAAACGACACTGTCAGAAAGGAAACACCTACTGTGTGCCTTCACTTGCCTTCTGATCCCTTATTAGTTAACTCTGAAGTGCATATGTATACAGCCTGAATCCCCAAGCGAGTATCTGGACCGGGGGAAATCTGGAATTAATTGCAAAGTATTTTGGTTACTAATGCAGCTGTTACAAGTGTTTGATTTGGCAAGGGAACAGAAAAGGCACTGCATACCAATTTCGTGAGCCACTGTAAAAGCTGCATGGAGGCCGTCATCTTCAATCACCGCACAGCTGCGCTCAGGAGAGCATATGGTCCCAACGTCTGCCATTCCCAGAGTATCACATGAATGATGCCCACATAAATCCTGCCCAGGAAGGGGAAAAGAAGAAAAAAATCATTAAAATAAATTTTTACACCCGCAGGCAACAACAGGTTAAAGTCACTAGATTTTTGCAAGCAGTAGAACTTGGATAAAAACATCCATGTAAGCTTCCAACTAAAGATGTCCACGCGGTTTAAAAAGCACAGTGACCCAATACTGTCCCTGGTACAGTCAGTGGGAGTATTTTCAGTCAGTCCACAGAACTTGACTATGTTCTGAAATTAATTGCTCTTAGTTAAATTTTTATTTCTGCGATGCATCCACAGGCTCAAACCTGCACTGAGTCGTCAGGTACTCAAAATACACACTCTAGAAACATTTCTTCATGCACAATAAAGAGAGACTATTCTGGAGCCCCCAGCACA
>VWYK01105742.1:0-13724 GCA_013399775.1 Semnornis frantzii | reverse complement strand
TTTTTGTTGGTGTTTTGTTTTTTTTTTTCCAACGGAATTCAAGGTTAGGAAATGCAGCAGCCTTGGACATACTCGTACTTCAA
This sequence comes from Semnornis frantzii, assembly GCA_013399775.1. NCBI lineage: Eukaryota > Metazoa > Chordata > Aves > Piciformes > Ramphastidae > Semnornis > Semnornis frantzii. The sequence continues at coordinate 13,641 of VWYK01105742.1, read as the reverse complement.
AAAAGGATAAAACAAAAGTAGGATTTTCAAAGTGAAGAAAACAAAGGAATGCAGGATCTTCGAGGTTATCCTCCCCGATGAGCTTTCCCTGGGAAGGCACCGAGCATTCAGTGAAATCGCAGTGCCCTCTAGTGCCTTCATTATTCACAAGCTTCAAGCTCCTTTGTCTTAAAACACCACCCCAAGACACCACGTGCAGCTTGAAGATGCAGAATAAAATTACTGTCTTAACTCAGCTATCACTTCTTAACAGCAGTATTTATCCTCCTCGTGTCTAATTAACATACTGGAACGAGAAAAAAAAAAAAAGAAAACCAACCTCAATGAAGAGATTTTAAACACTGCTACATACAGATGGGGATGCACAAGTAGTGATTGCAAAAAATGTGGAAGAATAATGCAAATGCTTTGTCTGGAGCACCACAGATAATGTTGAAGGAGTGCACTGTCTTAATAAACATCAACTGGGTCTACAACCATATCTACAAGAATACTCTGCTCTGCTGAGACCCCACCTGGAATCTCATATCCAGTTCTGCTGTCCCCAGCATCAGAAGGACACAGAGCTGGTTGAGTGAGTCCAGAGGAGGGCCACAGGGATGACTCAAGGGCTGGAGCGCCTCTGCAGTGAGGATAGGCTGAGGAAACTGGGGGTGTTCAGCCTGGAAAAGACTCCAGGGAGACCTTAGAGCTGCCCTCCAGTACCTGAAGGGATCTTACAGGAAGGCTGCAGAGGGACTTCTCCTGAGGATGTCTAGAGACAGGACAAGGGGCAATGGTTTGAAGCTGAGGGAGAGCAGGGCTAGACTGGATCTTAGGAAGCATTTCTTCAGTAGGAGGGAGTTGAGACTCTGGAACAGACTGTTGAGGGAGGTTGTGGATGCCTCCTCCCTGGAGGTGTTCAAGACCAGGTTGGATGAGGCCCTGATCAGCCAAGTTCAAGCGAGAGGCATCCCTGCCCACACCAGAGGGGTTGGAGTAGATGATCTCTGAGGTCCCTCCCAACCTAAGCCACTCTGTGATTCTATGCAAAGCTTTAGTGCGCGAGCTGCGCATTCCTGGTAACAAATCTCTTATTGAAGATCACGACATAACAAGATAGAGTCTGCAGTCTACCTGACAATCTTAACAGCCCTTTCAAGTGAAGCAAACAAGTAAAATATCATAAAATCCAGCATAATTACTGAGGTTAGCTCATTACCTGTGATTCAGAGGTAGTTAAAGGGAAATTCAGTAAGGAATAAGCCCTTGATGGGATATTAATATCTACTTTGAACCTCCTAGCTTTTAAAATATTGAAGGTTTTTTTGACTGCTTTGAAATTATCGTTTCCTTAACCAGATTTTTTTTTTTTAGAAAGAATGCTAAGATACACAATACTTTTTCACATGATCACAGAATACACTTTCTTGTGTCTGCTTAGGGAGGTAGCATTTTTAAAGCACCCTCACACATCCTTTCAGAAGGATCTTTTCCTTTGATGGAAATTAGCTTTTCAGAAACCCATCCTCACAAGTGGGTATTATTACTTATTTTCTGATATACATACATATGCCTTTTTGTTTTGTACAAAAAGGATGTTAAGAATCTGGCAGGAGCTATAAATATGTAAGCACAGAGCTATAAAACAAAGTTTAACTCACCCTGAGAGCGAAATTACATCACATATTTAGGTGAGTATGTTTATGGTTGCAATATATCTGGCAACTTGTATTTATAACTGATTCACTGGGGGACTGCTGAAGTCGACCACTTTACTTTTAAGATGCTTTATGATATCCAAACACTGCACTGTATTCCTTTTTCACCTCCAAAAAGAGAGGTTTTACATGGAATACAGAACAGTAAGGAACAGGTCCAAATTTTCCTTAGCAGAGGGAAATCAAAAAGTTCCCTCAACACCATCCCTTTTACCATTGCATTAAAGGACCTGAGTGAGGGACAGCTTGAGGGAGACCTAGTAGGGGCTATGAAAATATCTGTGCAGGCCACAGCAGAAGTCTCTCTTGTGGAAGTTCTTGCATACTTTGCTTGATCAAGATTTTTTTTTTTCCTTCTTGAATTCTTCATCTGCCTTATGGGTGTGACTGTGCTCTTTTAAGATCACTCGAGGTGTCTTGGTCAGCAGCTTCCTTTTTCCTCAGGAAGTGCACTCCCCAGCAACTCAGCAGAAAGTTCTTTGCTCCCCTGTGCGCCGTGACTTTATCGTTGCAAGTATTAAAAGGCCTTCCCAAACACATTCCACATTGACAAGGCCAGTTTAACAGATCATATTAATTATTATCACTTAAAACCATAGTAATTATTGACAGAGCAAATATTTCACAAGGTGTTACAAGCCTACACTGTACACAATGATTTAACCAGGTAATGCCCTTCCTGGTGAATTTTACAGGAGTTATTGTACTCACTTTTGAGGTCTAAATTTCTGGCTCCTGCTGTGCTCTGCGTTGTGATTTTAGTGTCAATCTTTACAGTGTGGAGATTGTTGGTATCCCTTGATATCATCACATTATGCCACTGGTTGTCGTTGAGGGGTTTATTAGAACTTCCTTTGATGAGATTTGCACCATTCCCCAAGTCAAACACATAGTGCAAATACCTGGGAAAAGAGAAAACAGTGGAAAAGTTTCCTTTTTCTTTAGATAGCAAGGGAGGCACTAATTAACAGGTCTAGTTTTCCCTATTTCCTCGCACTCCTCGGCAGTGCCGGTGAAACCAGAAAACAACAATGAATGCCAGATGGGGGAAGCACCCTTAATTCAGAGGCATCACCACTGGTGGAGATGAGCTGAGATGCAGTCCCATGTTTCTGCAAAGAAATGAGCACTCCAGGTACCAGCACATGCATACATACGTGGAGAGAGAGTAAGTGGAAGCCTACAAACTAGCATTTCTTTGTGGGGAAACACTTTAGAAGTTACACCTAGGAGTTACTCGCATATTTTTCAGGCATCTAGCTTCACCTGAAAGAAAGAGTTGCAATAAAGCACATGAAGGTCAACAGGAAAAAACATTCATCGGTCGTACGCGCACGGCGAGGCGAGGGCTCGCCTGCTAAGCTTTCCCCTCGTCTTTTCTCCTGCCTGCACGTGCTCAACAGGCTGCTTTTGCTGCGATGTTGATCCATACATACCCTTTTACTAACTCAACCACAATGAAATCATTTCCATCGCCACTGTTATAAAGTATCAATCCATCCAGGGAGGTGGTTTTGAACTGGAAAAAAAGGTGCATAGATGTGTACGCTTGGAGCGTGGCCAATGCAACATAACTTGCTTTTGTTTTAAAGGTTACAGGGTCTGCTATGATGTTCCTGAACCCAAATCTTGCATTTAGCTCACAATAATCGATGTCTCCGTTTTTACACAAGTCAATGTATGCCATGCCATTAAATGTAAGACTCTGCAGATGCCCAATGAAATTAGAAGGCACAGAAGACAGGTAGCGCCGTTCTGTTATGATTCCTGTTTCTATGTTGTGGAATTCCAGCCGTGTGTGATCGCCAGCCATTTGACCTTGAAACAGCAACAAGAAAACACGGGTTAGCACCTGAAATGGGAGGCTGCACAGCACTTCATCTGAGTAAGCATCTCTCACTTTCACTGCTCCAGATTAAGTATCTCTATCACTTTCACTGTTCCAGATTAAGCATCCCTGTCACTTTCACAGCTCCAGATTAAGCATCTCTATCACTGTTCCAGATTAAGCACCTCTCTCACTTTCACTGCTCCAGATTAAGCATCTCTATCACTTTTGCTGTTTCAGATTAAGCATCTCTATCACCTTCACTGTTCCAGATTAAGCATCTCTATCACTTTCACTGTTTAAGTATCTCTCTCACTTTCACTGTTCCAGATTAAGCATCCCTATCACTTTTACTGTTCCAGGTTAAGCATCTCTCTCACTTTCACTGTTCCAGATTAAGCATCTCTCTCACTTTTACTGTTCCAGATTAAGCATCTCTACCACTTTTACTGTTCCAGATTAAGCATCTCTGTGACTTTCACTGTTCCAGATTAATCATCTCTCTCACTTTTACTGTTCCAGATTACACATCTCTACCACTTTCACTGTTCCAGATTAAGCATCTCTATCACTTTCACTGTTCCAGAATGCACAAGGCCAATTCTGGGCTCCACTAAAGATTTTTTTCCCTAAATTAATCCAATTCAGCAGTAAGCATTTGGGAGCCTTTCCCCTGACTTCAGTGTGTTTAGATATGGCCAACAGCAAGATTTCTACGCTGAAACACAATATCACAGTATACCAAACTGCCAAGGAGTCTCTCCTCACTTTGGTTCCACTCAACCAGACTTGGCTTTACTACAAGTGAGTACAAATCCCGCATCTTTGTGTATCTTGCAGTCTCTGTTCCTTCTCAGAGATACCTTGAGCAAAGACCTCACTCAGTTTTTATTTATCTTTATTCCTTCAGTTTCCTTAATTTACATCCTTGCAAATAATTTAAAAAGCACCTCACTGATCAAGAGGTAGAGCACCATGGAAGCTATCACTAAGACTAGTTGGAAGGCTTATTCCTCTTTGTGCTTCTGCCTGCAGAAGCAGCAAATATTTTTTTTTGAAAGTTAATAGAGACATTTTATTTTCCTTTGTGCAGATAGGAAGGAGATGGAGCACAGACTGTATCTGATTCAAACATCAGTTACCTTTTGTGTTGTGGGTTTGTAAATCTGCCCTCCTATCTTTTTGCTCTTAGGCTCCATACACTTAGGAACAAACTTCAGAACAGTAAAATCTCTCTGAAGCAATGTCTGTGGTCTGTCTCACTGCTAAACTAATGAGTGTTAAATCACCCTTCCTGGACTGTATACATCTAGGAATTTTAAAGAGGCTTAGGAAGACAACCTGAAGGCAAATCTCAGAGCTAAACCTACAGCACTGAGAGTGTCATGGAAGAGAGGCAAAACAGTTCAGGGGACAGCATTCCACATGCGTTGCTTAAAAGCATGTGGTTTGGCAAGGGGAAAGAAGGATTCCAGTTTAAGCTCTCTTAGGTACATTACTGCTGTCCCTGCTGCAAAACCCTGTGCTGCCAGGCTGGACAGAACCTTCCTGGAAAGCAACTTGCTTTGTTCGTGGGGATAGACTGGGAGAAGTGGGCAGGGACTAAGGGCTGGGCAAAACCAGCCTGCAGTAAGGCTGCATGCCAGGGTCTTGTAACCCTGAAAACAGCAAGGGAGGTGCTTGCATCATGAAGGTGGCCAAAAACAAGCCATATTGCTACCTTTGAGGCTTTCTTTGCCATGCAAAGACTCCTGGACAGCAGAAAGGCTGAATTTTTTTCTACTGCATTGCTGCTGTGAAAGAAAGGACCCAGAGTGCCTGCAGATCAGGTGACTTTTTCAGCTAGTTATTAAATACCTTGCTCAGCACATCCAAATCATATTCCCTTCTCTAACAGAGCTCAGATTTGTTTTCCCATGGTTATTTTTAAAGAAGTAGGGCAGTACTGTCACAAGGCTGACTCATGGTTATGCTCTTGTGGGTATGATGACAAAACAGCTTTTTACTACTGATTAATTTTACCACTTAACAGATCTTTTGGAAATGATGGCCTGGATTTCCCAGTTCCTTAGCTGTTTCTTATCTCTCATGAAGTACACAGAAGGTGAAAAGCACATCTAGCCAAGATGGAAGGTGGAAAGCGTCACTGACAATGGCAGGGGGATTGGAACTAGATTGTCTTGAATATCCCCTTCCAACCCAAGCCACTCCATGAGTCTATGAATAAACACTGGTATCAAACTCCCCTGTGATACAATTTCCCCAGCTTACAGTGCAAAGCTGTTGGCAGGCTGAGTGCCCTCTGTGTTTCCCTGAATGTGCTAGCAGCCTGAAGTTCCCTCTGTCCTCTGAACATATCATTCCATGAGGATTATGTGAGCTCTGAGCCAGGATGGACTTGTTCAGTGGTGGTGCAGAAAGCCCAGAGGCAGACTCGAACAGCTCTACTTTCACAGGCTTATTTATGCAAGCATCTGTGCACATGTGTGTGAACAGAGAAAAGAGAAGGGCAAGATAGATGTAGGTATTTGGGCTTTGCCCAGGAAGATGGTTCCAGAGGAGGCCACAAAGATGATCAGAGGGTTGGAGTATCTCTCTTATGAAGACAGGTTGAAAGAATCGGGGCTGTTCACCTGCAGGAGAGAAGGCTCCAAGGAGACCTTAGAGCTACATTTCAGTATCTGAAAGGGGCCCTATGGGAAGGCTGGGGAGGGACTGTTCAGAAGAGTCTGTGGTGATAGGATGAGGGGCAATGGTTTGAAAGTGGAGCAGGGGCGATTTAGGTTGGACATCAGGAGGAAGAATGAAGATGGTGGAATACTAGAACAGGTTGCCCAGGGATTTGGTTGAGGCCCTGTCTCTGCATACATTCAAGATCAGCCTCACTCCTGTCCCTGGGCAGCCTGCTCTAGTTGGAAGTGTCCCTGCTGCATGACAAGATGACCTTCGAGGGTCCCTTCCAGCCCACTGTAATCTGTGAATATTTAGTCACAGCACAGACTCAAATGCAGCTGTCAGTGAAGTCACAATAACCTAGGTCTAACAGCTTTTCGGCCCTCACCTACACACACACATACAAATAATGTGTGGTAAGTATCTACAAGAAGCTTACTTAGCTTCAGGATGCACTCCACATGTGAACTAAGTCTGCTGATGTTGCTGAACACCATCAGCATCTGTGATCCGTGGTCACATGGCTGAGCACCCCAAGAGAAGCTTCAATCCTACCCCAAAGGTAACCTTCTTGATGTTCTCATTTCTCAGCATCAGCACTGAAGATCCTGCTTCTGGTGATGTATTGCACAAAGTTGGGCTCTTACTTGCAGCAATGAATCAGGGAGGAGTCTTGAATAATGCCACATCTGTAGCTTTCTGCAAGGCCAAGAGTTTGGATGACAGCCAGAGAGTTGAAGGTCATGTTTTAGAGAGGAATGTTATGTATTCCAGGCTTCAGGTGGCAATGCATAAATGTCATGGCAAAAATCCACTAAGCTTTTGCTTCTAGCACAGTATCTTCACTACATTCACCACCTGATTTCTTTCTTAGGTTCCAGAAGCCAGGCTCACATCCCAAATCTCCCTCTAACCTTCTTGTTGGACAAACATGCTAAGAGCACTTGGGTCTTCACATAATGCTCCAGAGTATTTGCAGCAAAGGAAAGACTGCAGTTGGAGCTTACAAGACTGGGTGTGTGTGTGTGTGTTGAGTTTGGTTTTTGGGCTTTTTGAACTTGCCAGGTTGCTGCACAAGATCCATTACCTGCTGCAGTGCTATGTGAGGACCCACAAAGGGCCAAGTGAATTTGTTTGCAACCATAAGCTAAGTATCATTTCCATTACCAATCATAGTGACCTCCTTCAGTTCACTTTCCCACATACTTCCAGAGAACAGAGTGCTTAGGGCTCAAATACTGAAGCTCTTCTGTGCTGAGTAAGACTGTGAAAGCCACCTATATGACTTCCAGTGAAAGGCAGAGTTATGATTCTGACAGGTATTATGCACCCATGCACAGAATATCCACTCCTCAAAGACAACAAAGCTCAGCCCATAATGAATTTGGGATATCTAACAGGCTGTAAAAACTGGAAAATCATGACAAGGGGCAAAACAGTCACAAATTGGAACCCAGGAGGGTCCACAGAAATCACAAGGCAAAATATCTTCTCTTTGAGGGTGGCAGAGCACTGGAGCAGGTTGCCCAGAGAGGCTGCAGGATCTTCTCTGCAGGCATTTCAAACCCCCCCAGATGTGTCCCTGTGTGATTTACCCTGCGTGATCCTGCTTTAGCAGGGGAGTTGGACCAGAGGATCTTCAGACATCCCTTCCAACCTCTACCATTCTGTGACTTAAGGGCTTGCATTCCACCTTAGCTTTCAGGATCTGATGGAGGTTATTTTTCATATGTGATGTAGGAGATGGACTCCAAAAAGAAGAAAAAGCTCACTGTGTGGTGCAGACAAGATGGAATTGGGAGGAGGAAATCTTTTTTTCCCCTCATGCTCCCTGTAAGATTATAATAACCTGTCACATAGATAATTACCAGGTTAGATACTAAGCACATTCCTGATTGTTGGGGAATCTGAAGAAAAGTTCTATGCAGCTGAGAGTAAGAGCTCTCCAATCTGTTGTAGCAACTCTTCCACTACTCCTTTAGGAAATTCAAAGCTACTACACATTGAATTGCATCACATACATTTGTAACTTCAATTCCTGGAGGCTTTGGCAACACATTGTGTTGCAAAAAGGAAAACAAAAGAAGGTCACAGTGATATGTAGCGATGAAAAATTTAATAGCTCAGGTTGGATTAGGTCTTGAGCAACCAAGTCGAGCTGAGAGGCATCTCTGCCCACAGCAAGGGGGTTGAAGTAGATCACCTCTGAGGTCCCTTTCAACCTGAGTCATTCTGTGACTCTAACAGCAGATTTCTCAAATTCTCAGACTTTCAGGTCCCCTCTAGTTCCTTCACTCCCTCCTCACTGATAGAGAATGCCACAAGTTGGCCACAAAGCTTCCTGCAGGGAGTCTAGGAAGAATTTCCCCTACCAAGATGGCTTTTTCTCCTTGGATGAAGAACATTAACCATCTGTGGACTGTGCAAATGTAAGTATTTCCAGCCTGAAGAATTAAGAAAGAATTCAAGGCAACTGAGCATATTCCGATGCAATTCCTGTCCTATGGAAGCAGTACAAAAGCAGTGCTGTAGCAGACAGCTAGACACACAGGCACACTTTTGCTGGTTCAGAAGGCAAATCAAAAGACTCACTGGTCTTAAGAGTTAGAGAAGAATAAATGCTTCAGTTGGAAGGGACCTACAATATTCATCTAATGCAGCTGCCTGGCCACAGCTGACCAAAAGGTAAAGACTTTTACTAAGGGCATTATCCAAATGTCTCTTGAAACACTGACAGGCCTGGGGCATCAATCACCTCTCTAGGAAGCCTGTTCCAGGGACTCAGATATTTGCTGAGAACATGGTATCTGACAGCAGTTAGAGTTATCTGCAATGCAGAATGGCTGCAAGAACTGGACCTCAACGCAAGAAGGACATCAAACTGTTGGAGCAGGTTCAAAGGATGGCCAAAAGGATGATCAGAGGGCTGGAGAACTTCCCTTGTGGGGATAGGCTGAGGGAATTGAAGCTCTTCAGCCTGGAGAAGAGAAGATTCCAGGGAGACCTTAGTGGTTTTCCGGTACCTGAAGTGGGCTACAAGAAAGCTGGGGAGGGGCTTTTTACAAAGTGATAGGATGAGAGGGAATGGACTGAAGCTTGAGGAAGGCAGATTTAGACTGGCGATGAGGAAGAAATTCTTTCCAGTGAGGGTGGTGAGACACTGGCACAAGTTGCCCAGGAAGGTTGTGGATGCTCCCTCCCTGGATGTGTTCAAGGGCAGGTTAGATGAGGCCTTGAACATCCTGGTCTAATGGAAGGTGTCCCTGTTCATGGCAGGGAGGTTGGAATTAGGTAATCTTCAAGTTTTTCTCCAACCCAAACCATTCTCTGATTCTTACTTCCAGTCCTGCATTCTCTCCTTACTATTTCACCTGACTAAACTATATATGACAGAAACCTCCTGTGTTCACCCTAGTCCTTCATCTGTATTTTGAATATGATGCTGCACTGAGCAACTGGGACTGAACTCAAAGATGAACCTCTTGGTGGGTTTGCAACCTTTAGGATTTGTAAAGGCTGAATCTGCCACAAGGAGCCCAGGAAATGTGCATTTGGTTCTAAGTGCTCCATTTTATCAGATCCAACCTGCTTTCTCTAACCAGAAAGTGCCTCCAAAGTAACCTTATTTGAGTTGCACTTGAAGTAGCAAGATGATCATATGTGCTCAGTGTAGCTCCTCCAGCAATATGTTCATTTTGACAAAGAAAATAACTGGTTATGGCCTTCTACTTTCTTACTTCTTTCTGAAGTATTCCTTCAGACACTTCAAAGTATCACCACACAGACAGACTAAATTTTTGCTTCACTTCTGGGAGACCTATTGCTAATTTCTGATCCTTGCAACTCTATCAACACATAGCAGTTATTTTGCTCCTGGTGATGTGGTCTGCAGTGACCTGCTGAGGTGAAAAGGGACTACTAAAGAAGGTCCCTTCCTTGTTAAAAACTCATTCCAGTTGGCACAGTTTTCAGAGAGCTTGGAACAAAAGATAAAAGCTAATCAACACTGTGCAAAACCAAAGGAAACTTGCAGAACAGTTCACATAAAGCAAAGCACATTGCATTGTGCAAGGAATCAGGGCCAGAAGCCAGGTCTGTTGCTATCAATGACACATATGTGACCTTTATCCTTAACAGCACAAAATCAAAGCCTTCTGTAGTTTTTATTAAGAAAACACAGGAAGGGATTTCTAACATCTCCTAACATTCAGGCCACTTTTTTTCCTGCCATCCCAACTGCTGTTTCACTATTTGAGGAAAACCTGCTGCCTGAGATGTGCTGATACAAGATTTAAAGCACAACAGAATGTCCCTTAAACATTTAGGATATGAAATTCTTTCTTACAGCAATGGCTTAAGAGTTTAACCTTACTATAAATTCAGCATTTTACTTGCCTCCTTATTAGTGATGTAGCAATTGACTTCTCTCCAACAGTATTTAAGTCAGCATGAAGGTTTTCATTTGTTCCAATAGTAATGTTGGAGTAAGGTTAACATCAAGAGTAACAACACACCTGTAACACCACTACTGCGAGATGCATAACAGGGATTTTGGGTTTTACTCAACAGAAGGGGAAAAACAAAACAAAACACAGCCTCTGGTGCTTTCAGCTAAAGGTATTTCCCTTCTCTCATTGGTTTGGTTTGTGTTTCCCCCCAGTAAGAAGGAGCCCCAATGCCACACTACCTGTCATGGCCTGCTGGTCATCCACCATTAACTTTAAACTTTTTCCTCGCCGAACCACACGCACTGTGTGCCACTCATTATCATTGAGGTTATAGCCAGCAAAAAGGGTCTCTGGACCTTTGCCTGTAGGATATGCCAAACAGTCATTATGCAATCTTTCAATCAGTTTACATGTGAACCTCACAGAGAAAGAAGAGAGACAGAGAGACTGGCTGGGCAAATGTTAAAACTCACCAAATGTCACAGCAAGTTCAGAAAATTACAAAGTATAGGCAAACCTCAAAACATAGAGCTGCTACCTCAAAACATTTCTTTTTACTGCAGGTTTAACTAGAGAATTGTATTTGATATGCACATGTAATGAACCAGGTTGTCATAAATAGGCACAGTCAACATGGACAATCTTTCCAGGTCACTTCCAACCCCTAACATTCTGTGATTTAGTTATGAACTTTTAAGTCATATTGAGAAGAGAAGGCTGAAGAGGGGATCTTATCAATGTCTATAAATACCTGAGGGCTGTGTGTTGAAGGTGCCAGGCTGCTTTTGGTGGTGCCCTGTGGTAGGACAAGGAAGGAGGGGCACAAGCTGGAACAGAGGAGGTTCCACCTCAACACGAGGAGGTACTTTATTGTGAGGGTGCTGGACCTCAGAGGGGCTGTGGAGTCTCCTTCTCTGCAGACTTTTGAAACCTACCTGGATGTGTTCCTGCATGACCTGCTCCAGGTGATCTGCTTTGGCAGGGGTTGGACTCAGTGATGCCTAGAGGTTCATTTTTACTCCAAATATGGTGTGATTCTGTGATATGTCCCTTTAAGAAATGAGATTGCTACAGCCAGAACTCCAACATGTGGCTTTTTTGGTCCTTCATTACAACTAGTCTGGGGAAAGGGTACAAGTGATTAATGTGTGCCCATGTCCCTTCATCTGTGTCAGCTTCTTAGGCTATGTTCATGTTAGAACTTCCCAGAAGACCATTTGATGGTTTCCATACCTTTTCCATGACACTTGTGAAGAAAACAGAATTCTGTGTATGGCACAGTGTCCTTGCAATAACTGAAGCAGTCACAAATCCAGGAAGCAGGATATCTGTAATACCTAGGAAAACACTTCTCAGAAGAAAATGCTTATGGAAATTATACCTTGCACTGCTGACCAAGAAAAGAAAGAAAAGGAGGAAAATGCTGGCCAGGCAGTATCATTGATATGAGAGATTGACCAAGCACTGAATCAATCAATCAAAACTTTTGTGCTCACACTGGAGTTATTGGACCTGTGTGGTGACTACCCAAAAGCTAAAGCTAATTTGCAACTAAATTACCTTATTGCAAAACAGAGACCTGTGTGGCTTGTTCTTTCAGACCTGTGCAAGAATACAGGCTGCTGATAACTGAAAGAGCTGGATAATAAAGAAACATTTGATCTGCTGGAGAGAGTCCAACAGAGAGATATGAGGATGACTCAGGGACTTGAACATCTTTGCTATGAAGAAAGACTGAGAGACCTGAGGCTGTTTAGTCTGGAGAAGAAAAGGCTGAGAGGGCACCTAACAAATGTCTGTAAATATCTGAGGGGTGGGTGTCAGGGTGAAGGTGCCAGGCTCTTTTTACTGGTGCTCAGTGATAGGACAAGGAACAACAGGCAGAAGCTGGAGCACAGGAGATTCCACATCAACATAGGAGGCACTTCGTTACTGGGAGGGTGCTGGAGCACTGGAGCAGGCTGCCCAGAGAAATTGTGGAGTCTCCTTCTCTGGAGACTTTCAAGACCTGCCTGGATGTGTTCCTGTGTGACTTGCTTTAGGTGACCCTGCTTTGGCACAGGGGTTGGACTGGATGATCTCTGAAGATCCTTTCCAACCACTATCATTCTGTGATTCTGTCACACAAAAACTTCAGGTCTACAATTACTCAGATCATTACCTCCTCTACATCCTTCCAGATGACTACATCCCACGTGTCATCCTTCTTTTACAAGGGCTATGTCACTGGCTCTGAAATGATCCCAAAATTTCCTTTGGGATTCCATTCCACCAGTGCAGGTTAACTATGATGGATGAGGCCTATTAATAATTTGGTACTATATGAGATGGTCTCAAATCAAAACCAGTCTGGCTTTGGGACTGTACCAGAGGGGGGTGAGATGGTCTCAAATCAAAGCCAATCTGGCTTTGGGACTGTACCAGAGGGGGGTGAGATGGTCTCAAATCAAAGCCAATCTGGCTTTGGGACTGTACCAGAGGGGAGAAAAGACACTAACAGATTGATGTAGCTGTTCAGCATATTGGTCAGTTTTCAGCTTAGCAATTAATCATTTACTATTATTTTTAAATAAAACCATGTTCATGGTTAACATTTATTACTCAAACTTCTTTTTTTCTTTTTTTTTTTTTAATTGGTGAAAAAAGATCCTTTCCTCATTGACTTTCAAATAGATTGACCTCAAATCAATTTAAACATCATATTATTCAGATAATAAGAGTTCAGACTCTCCTGCCCTGGTTTATAGTGTTCTGATTTATAGTTGATCTACTATAAATCTGAATCTACTACATCATTGGATCTCTATTCTGACTTGACACTCAGTTGTCTCCATTTAAAGCACATCAGGAGAAAGTGCTGTTGTATTTTAAATAGGAATTGACATATTACCAATTTTGGAGAGAGTGGGCTTTATTTTGCCCTTAATTAAAACCATGAAATGTCTCCCAGGAGCACAAAAGCGAGAGCCTTAATATAAACCCAAAACTTAAA